>JALMQS010000099.1:103296319-103568515 GCA_024734495.1 Forficula auricularia
AATTAATTATTTAATCATTATTATTTGATAATTAAGTTAAATAATTGTTAAAAATAATTATTAAAATTCTTCCAGAACTTAAGTGACTTGATTTAAATTTTTCGTTAAATTGAAGGGTTGGTTTTGTCACAAATATAATAAAACAATAATTTTAATAACTATTAGAATTATTTAATTGATAACTATACAGTTTAGGTCACCACTGGTCGACCATCCTCAGTAGTTATCTCGTTCAAGAACCGGAATTTGTCATTTCACATGAAACATTGATTCTTAAATCTTCAATATAGATCATCACACAATTCATTACAATCACTCATATACATATATAGGTATAGCAACAATTTATGAAAACGTTTTCATAAATTGTTGCTATGTATATGTATATGTGTGATTGTAATCAATTGTGTGATGTATCTATATTGAAGATTTAAGAATCAATGTTTCATGTGAAATGACAAATTCCGGTTCTTGAACGAGATAACTACTGAGGATGGTCGACCAGTGGTGACCGAAACTGTATAGTTATCAATTAAATAATTCAAATAGTTATTAAAATTATTGTTTTATTATATTTGTGACAAAACCAACCCTTCAATTTAACGAAAAATAATTATTAAGATTTTTTTTTTTTAGATCTAATTGATTGAAATGTATTTTGTTTATTTGATGTCGTATAAAAAATAGTTCTTATAAAAGTTGTTTAGTTTTTTTTAAAGAATATGGTGGCGCAAAGAAAAATATAGGAAAAAAATGAAATGACGTTGGATTGTAGCTAAGTGGATCACATCTTTTCTCTCTTGGTCCAGACTTAAGACTCCGCAGACTCCAATAGCGTAATCCGCAGTAGTCTCGCGATAAATATCTTTTTCAAATAAGCGCTGTCAAAAACAATTCTCATTGATATAGCAATTATTCTTTTTTGTTATATTAATTAGAAAAATTATAAAAATTTATTTATTTATTTCAAGTTAGAAATATATAAGTTCAAATATTCTTTTCACTCAATATTTGACAAAAAATTCCTACATTTGATTCGCGATTGAATCAAATGTAGAAAACATTCGATTAATTTATGGCAAGCATCTAACATACATGCTAATAGACAGAGCGCTCTGGACTGGGAGATTAAATATATAACATCTGAGATTTCAAATTCACTTGGTGATCCATCCGAATGTCTAGCTGGGCTATACGCGAAATGACGTTGGATTGTAGCTAAGTGGATCACATCTTTTTCTCTCTTGGTCCAGACTTAAGACTCCGCAGACTCCAATAGCGTAATCCGCAGTAGTCTCGCGATAAATATATTTTTCAAATAAGCGCTGTCAAAAACAATTCTCATTGATATAGCAATTATTCTTTGTTATATTAATTAGAAAAATTATAAAAATATAGGGTTCCATTTAAAAAACTTGACCTTAAAATACCCTTGAAAGCTTGTTCTGCTTCGACAAACAATAGCCTAGTTTAGTTTCCCCTTCGATATAAATAAACTTTTATTTGAAACTTTTTTTCCAAATAATGCATTGTTTTTGAGTTATTTTTAGCCTCAAGATTTGAGTTATTTTTAGCCTCAAGATAAAAAAACTCACCCGGTATATAAAAAAATACAAAGCTCTCATAATTAAACTTGCTAAGTAGTAATAACGCGAAAAAAATGTTAACTAATTTGAATTTATTTCAAAATTTAAGTTTCACATCCTATTTATTCGTAAAACGGGAAAGATTCTGGGATAAGCATGAAACTTAGAACCCTTTTAGATCTTTTTTCTTTTGATAGTTGAATCAAGTGAAAGAAGAAAACATTATTTTTTATTATTTTAACGTTTTTGATGAGATTCCAATACTTTTTCCCAAGTTTTTGTATTGAAAGAACACTCTTAGGGATATCTAAGTCTGTAATGGAGGTTGTAGCTATAGGCCACGGGTTACGTGTTACTATCCATTGAGTAACTATAGGGTGGCAGGACTGTGTTTTTGATTGAGATATTTAAAAAAAAAATGGCTCTTTTCATCAGAAACTTGTCGATCTCTCTCTGTCTTACGTTCTGTCCGAGAATACCCCGAAATTCACTGTAGAAGACTCTGCTGATCTCTTTCTCACAGTACCGTAGCGGGGGGGGGGGGGGGGGGGCACTTGCCCTGGGCGGCACTCTGATAGGGCTGCAGATTTTAGAAAAAATTATAAAAGTTTTATAACTTCGAGCTATGCTGTGAGTAAGACTAGGAAAATTAAATTTTAATTTTGAAAATGTATTTTATTTTTATTTCTTATATATTATAGGAGCCTGTAAAATGTGATTTATATGTAATCAAAAGTATTACAACTATTATATCTACTAACTATTACTTTTTAATTAAATAAATGAATACTTATTTTTATTTTATTTATCTATATAAATAAAAATGTACTGTTACGCTTAAGTGATACGTTGAAGGATCTCCGAAAGTTCTTCACCGATTTCTTTGAAATTTTCACACAACATTCTATTCAAATACATGAGTGTTTTTAATAAAATTGATGTTAAATGTGATTTTGTTCAGTAAACAAATTATTTATTTCACAATATTCATTAATTTCAATAATTTTTTAATGATTTTCAACAAATAATAAATATTCTTAAATTTATATTTAAATTCAATATTAAATATCCTTAAAGTAATTATATCGTTTTTGGATAATAACTGAATATTGACTACTAAAACATGTTTTACCATTAAATATTTTTTCGAAATTTTATTGAAAATTCTATGTGTGACTGGGTGAGAGGGAGGCAAATGTGGCATCTGACCCGGGCAGCAGAAACCTACGCTACGCCAATGCTTTCTCAATTAACATTTTTTCAAATTCAGTCTCATCTTTTATAACTATTAATACTCCTTTCAAAATTATAATTATTGGTCAGGGTAAATAGACAGATCGTACATAGGTTCATTCTTCCTTCAATTTTTAATTTGTTCATTAAACTTATAACATATCAATGTGAAATAAATTTATAATTTTTCTCATTAATATATCAAAGAATAATTGATATATCAACGAGAATTATTTTGACCGCGCTTATTTGAAAAAGATATTTATCGCTAGACTACTGCGGATGACGCTATTGGAGTCTGCGATTGAATCAAATGTAGAAAACATTCGATTATATCAATGTGACCTTATTTTTATAATTTTTACTTCTTGATTGTTTTTTTCAGATATTATCGACAATGTGGACTAATTACTCATTCAGGAGACGTCGATTTGGGTGTCTTCGCCGCTGAACACACATCAGCTATCATTCCTGCTTTGACTGCTCGTGGATTGACACTGAAACATATTTTCGGCCGAGAAAACGACAGTCTTGAATACTCATTCCTTGCTGGCGGACTGAAACTCGACTTGTTTTTCTTTTATGAAGATTCTTCAACGGGTAGTTTCTGGAATGGAGGAACCCAAGCACGCACTGGACGCAAATTTAAATATACCTTTCCTCGGTTCACCCTGTGCTGGACTGAATTCCTGGAACTGAAGGTTCGTGTCCCGTGCGAAACCCAAGCCTATATTGAAGCTAATTACGGCCCAGATTGGTTTACGCCTGTTAAAGATTGGGATTGGAAATCAAGTCCACCAAACTCTCAACCGAACGGCTTCTGGGCTAAAGAGCAATGGCCCGAAGTCATTCAAATGCACGCCTGATCTCATACATAGTGATTGATTCTTTTTTAATATTTATATATTTTTAAAACTATATAGATTTATATTTGAAATCTAGACACAAACAAATAGTACAATATATACTTATTCATAGTGTTCTTAAGGAAAATCAAAAGTTTTTCCCCAAAATATTGTAAAATTTAATATTTTTTTATTATATTTCTAAAGGAAATTTTACTAGTCATTTGGATATTTTAGAAATGAAATATCTTGTTTTCAATCAAAAAGTGGAAATTAATTTATGAATCTCTTGTTGAATTTTATTTGCACTCTGTTCTTTTTCTTTTATTCATTTCATCTCATTAGCCAAGATATTTTCGAACTGAATATAGTATACTGGAATATTAGACTTGATAAGAAAGAAATATTGTAATTTTAATTTTTCTTGCAGACTTAAAAGCAGTGCCGGATTAAACTAATTTGCGGCCCTAGATCAAATTTTTTGCCGCCCTTTGCTAGGTCCCTAATAAATAAAATAATTTAACTTATTTTATTAAAAATCAAAATAAATATACATATATAATACATTTGCACTCTTCAAATGGAAATTCAGCTCAGCTTGCGTCTCGCCTGACGTATAGCAAATTCACTTATCAGATCCTTGTAAATAATGTTCACTGTAAGAGAAGATTCATTGCTTAATATTGCTAATGCATTACATCTTTCCTGATTCATTTTATTTCAAATCTGATAATGTACTCGGAGTTTTTATTTTATCTTTCTTTCTTTCTTGTGTTTTTGTTTATCATAGGCTCCACGGAGGAGCGCTTGATGAAAGTCATGATTTAAAAAATAAAATAGTAAATAAAACAAATATATAAAGTAATCCTGCTGAGAATATGTAAGAAATCAACTCCAGGCATGATCGTCCTCCCAAGCTATATGCCTCCCTAGTTCCTGTCTCTAGATCCGGCCCTGCTTAGAAGATAAAATATGTTTATTAATAATATAAAATAAGACTTATATGTTGTACTCTATAATTTATTTGATTTTATGTATAAAATGTATTAATTAATCAATTTTTTGATAACTTTTCTGTATATCTAGTCAATATATTTAATCTTAAAATGAATATTAATTATCTTTATTTTGTTATTATTATACAACATTAGATGTTGAATAAGTATCAGGTTTTCGGACAAAAAGAACACCATAATTGATTATTTCTGAGTTTATAGCCCTGAAGGTGATCAAATAAGATCTTATTTTTTACCGAAAACTTGACACTACATACACAAATTTAAAAAATCATATTAACAAAAATTTTCATATATTATTACAGTTGGCAATTTAAAATTAAATAATTTGGATTTGAAATTTTGACTTGGGATCAATATTTGCGATTCACTTATATTATTTAGGTACTTAAAATATTTATAATTATTGTCTTGTCTTGTCAGGCACTGATGGTGCGACTAGGAACTTAAATTAATATCACTTATAGAGTAAAGTATATATCTATATTTGATCAATTTGGATACTGTTTATAAAATATATATATTATTCTTTAAGTTAATATGCTTTTACAATCCCATCCAACATGTGCCAAAATAATAAAATAGAATATTAAGGTAGTTGTTTCGCGACAATACTAGCAAAAAGTTAATTCTAGAGTATATAGAACAGACAATAAGGATTCATAGTTCATAAGCCCAAAACTTTTTGCTCTTTATGTACCAATTCTAGCCAATCCCGTGCTCGTTTGACAAATTTGGCACCATTGTAAGAGATTGAATATTTTTTATTAAAATGACAGATAAAATACATTTTAAATTTCTATAAAAATCGTTTTGTTATTTTTACTTTATTTAACAAATGTAATCAACGCCTACGTTACACCTTATGAAAATTATAATTTTGAAAAAATCTAGCGCATGCATCTTTCGCTGGTTAAATAAATGCGCTGTTGACAAATTGTTTTTAGTTATTTTTCATTATTTATTCCTAATTATCTCAGAAACTGTGTTGTAACTATGAATCAAAATTGGTTTAAAATATGTATTGGTTATTTTTTAATGTTGATTTAGTTTTTTATAAAAATGGTAAGAAGGGTTTCTTAATTATAATTAAATTTGTATGCAAACTTTCCGATATCCCGTATAGTGCAATGTTAAAGAGCCCGAAAAACTCGATTTTTGAAATCTAATATCTCCGGAACTATATTGTTCATAAATTTCGTTTTGCCACTAATCGATGCAGAAGTATTTAAATAATAATCTGTCTAAATTTCAAAAAAAATCTTAAGAAAACGCATTTGGCGGAACAACTACCTTAAAAAAAAATTAATTTATATATTAAAATTATAAAGAAAGAAAGTCAAGATTAATTATTATTTCTTATAAGTTTATAAAAGGATCTCATATCGATGGTGTCTAGGCCAAAGAGTGTAAGCCTCAAAAAAATTCGTGCCTGTGCTGTCTGACCTGACCCAGAGATTTCGTCAGCAGTTGTAATTTTTGACTCTTATTCTATTGTACTAACCTAAACTAACTTGCATACCAATTTTTAGGTCGACTGTTCTGTTAGTATAGATTTGACAGCCTATTGAAGAAAAAACCTTGAGTTGTTTTTATGAAAATGGAAAAAATTGGAGAAGCGCGCGGTCATAAAATACTTCTATTTGAAAGGCTTAACACCAATTTAAATCAAAGAAGAAATGGCTTCAACATTGAAAAACTCTTCTCCATCATATTCAAAGGTCAAACAGTGGATTTCGGAATTTAAGAAAAGTCGCACGAGCACTGATGTCGAATCAGGTTCAAGACGCCTAATCGAGGTCCCAACTGGCGAAATGTTCAAAAAAATACATAAAATCGTGCTAGAAGACCGCAGATTGAAAATGAGTGAGATAGCTAAGACTACTGGGATGTCAGCTGAACGTGTTCACAACATGTTACATCAACATTTGTGCATGGAGAAGTTCAGTGTTAGGTGGCTGCCACGATTGCTAACAATCGATTAAAAGTTGCGGTGGAAGATTGATTCAACCGAGAATTTGGCACTATATAAGCGAAATTCCAGAGAATTTTTAACTGTTGATGAAACTTGAGTCCACCATTATAAGCCTTAAAATAAACAACAATCCAAACAATGGACAAAATCAGGCGAAGCACCTCCAAAGAAGGCAAACACAATTTTATCTGCGAATAAGGTTATGGCGAATATTTTTTGGGATTCGAAAGGAATTATCTTCATTGATTACCTTGAGAAGGGTAGAACCATCAATGGTGTATACTATGAAGGGTTATAACAATGTTTGAATGACGAGAAAAAACTACCGCATCTGGCAAAGAAAAGAATCTTGTTTCACCATGACAATGCACCCGCTAATTCGTAGTTGTTGCGATGGCTAAAATTAACGAATTGAAGTTCGAATTGTTCCCCCAACCACTGTATTCACCAGATTTAGCCCCCAGAGACTTTCATCTGTTTCCTAATCTCAAAAATGGCTCGGAGGAAAAAGATTTGTGAGTCATCAATGCTGTCAATGAGTATTTTGAGGGACTTGACAAATCACACTATAAAAATGGTATCATGCATTATAGCACCATTATGAAAAATGTATTAGTCTTGATAAAGATTATGTTGAAAAATACAATTTTAAAAAAATCCAAAAAAAAAAAATTTCTTTCTTTATCAGGCAGGAAACTTATCAAACCATCCTCGTAAGAGTAGCCTTGAAATATTATTTAAAAAATAACCCATACAGAATTGTTTCCCCTAATGTAATCATTATTGCAATGTTAAGGAGGGGGAGATCAAAGCAAACGGGATTTCACATAGATACATCAATTTCATAAAGAACCATTTCACTTTTACTAGTTTAACTCTCAACTTGATTTATTGGTTTTAAAAAATTCTAATTCTGTAGTCAGAAAACTTATTTTCTTTTAAATATATATCATTTCTATGAATATACTTGTATTACTGAAATTTATACAAATTATCATTCGTCTTAAGAAAGACGGGCGGAGTGAGTTAACCTTATTTAATTATAACTAGGGAGGTCTTCAAAAAAGTGACCAACTGTAACAGGGGGGGGGAGATGACTGGATTTAGCGTGACGTATTTTATGACCGGCTACTAGGTGCAAAAAAGGTTATTCCTATGGAAATTGTTAGAATCTAGTCAATCGGTTTAATCCAATAGTATCCAAACTTTATCTCCGTCCCCCTGTGTTTTATAAAAAATATTCACGCCCTCATCTAAATTTTCTTAACAGCCTATGTAATTTTGTAAATAATTCAATTAAATCTTGGACCATAATTTATTCAATAAAACACAAGAGAAAATAATTAGTACTAACAATATTTATTGTTCCTATTTAAGACATTTAATGTTACAAATGTTTTCCTTCAGTGGCGTAGCTACCACAGCAAAGCTTACGGACCCTGTGGTTTTAAAAAGACTCAACATTATTCGATTAAAAATATAGTTTATATATTTTTTATATTTGTCTTCAAATAAAATCTCATTTTACTTTTAGTTATTTCTTTGTTATCAAATGTGAAAAAAGTGTTTTTATTTAAATTTAATTAATGTAGACAACGGGTCTAATTTAAAACTCTATGCACTACAAGCAATTTTTAATAGCCAGCAACTCCGAGCCATTTTTACTATAACCTATTATCTACTCCCGATCTATTTATAATGGTTCGCAAGTTTAAAAATCTTGATTTGTTGACAAGTTAAATGTATGTATTCATTTTCCCACGAATCAAAAATCGTAATACAATTTTAATAGAATTATTATTTTGGGTATGATCGAATTTTATGTGAGGTCAAAAATTAAAAATATATTCCATAGAGTGGGAGGTATCTCTGTAAAGATCTCTTTAAATAGAATTAGGTTTAATTTTTTAAATTTATTTCGGTTTAAAATGAAAGTGTGAGAGAGCTCCAAATTGGCATTTATTGGACTTGTCGGCGTTTGGAAATAGCTTAATTTAAAATTAAGGAAAAATATCAGAAATTTACTCTTCCCTTTTTATCAATGTCAAACAAGAAGGAATTTGTTATCCCAAGTATTTTGGAACTTATAAGGTTCGAAACTCTAGTATGTGATCTGACTCGCACTTGGCCATAGTGTGGCAAATAAAGAAAATCGTTATTTTAACATTCAATTATTCAACCACTATAACGGAGTATATGCCTATGAAAACCTGAAGAATATTTCCTACTAAATGTTTAATTATATAATGTTGGTTTTTGAAGTCGCCAGAGCTCCGGCAAAGGATTAATATTTTTGCTTGTGGCCACAAAATTTCTAGCCACTGTACATTCTTATACATAATTTATAATCCAAAATATATGTTTTTAATAGTAATAAAAATGATAATTATAAAATATAGGAAAACGCATTCATTAGTCTCAAAATGTATACTTTGATTTCAAAACTGCGCTCTTCGCAGTTTGGAAACCACTGACTATAATTATGGGTTTCACGATACAGCTTTTGTGTAATGTGTTACTGGTCAAATATTCTATTAAGTTAGAAAAAACATTTCGATCTAAAATGACAAATAAATTTGTATTTAAACTTTTTTGTTTATTTAATAGACTGATATTAATCTCTTAGAAATATTTATTTTTTAATTATCTCCGAATTTGCCTAGTATTTTGGAGCATCTATGTAGACATGCTTTATAACATTCAGATGCTTCTAGTAAAAATATTTCAGTTTGTATAAATAAATTTTTTGTCGTAAAACAATTTTTTTATTTTTTTTTTTTAGAAATTACACCGTGTTGTTTAAGACAACATCGGAATGAAAAAGTATATAGAAAGATTCTACTCTCAGAATCTCTTAAGTGAGAAAAAACATTCCGATCTAAAATGACAAATAAATTTGTATTCAAACTTTTTTGTTTATTTAATAGACTGATATGAAATTAATTTAAGGTCATTTTTATAATATAATATATATTTATATAAACAAATATAGTTCATTGAAAAACAATGGTAAAAATATTCATTTCTTACATTTTGGGAGAAATTCTCTCTTTATCAATTAAAAAATTGGCAGAGTATTTCTTCGAAACGTTTGAAATAATAAACATGTTTAAGATTATTTTTCAAAGAATTATATTTATTTATAATATATAAACATTCAAGAATTTTTTTAAATATATATTTGTCTCATATTTATACTTTTTATTTTTCACTTATAAATGTTTCTTGAATCACTCTATTACAAAATCTATATTTGTACAATAAATAATTCACATGTATTTATTCTTAAATATAATGCTCTAATTACTATTAATTATTATAAAAATTATAATATTCTCTACTAGTTATTTAAATCAAATTTCAAAACAACCTATTTTCCTTTTATTTTTATTTATTATAGATCAAGGAGGATGTATCAAGTAAAGATGGATGCGCTGGGTTCAATAAAACACCCTGAATAAAACGTTTCGGCCTGAATTTATCTGGCCATCTTCAGTTAATTTTAATTAATTCAGGCCGAAACGTTTTATTCAGGGTGTTTTATTGAACCCAGCTCATCCAACTTTACCTGATACCTCCTCCTTCATCACAGCCACGAACTCTAACAACATTATTATATTCTCTTAGAATTAGATTATCAATTGAAGAAAAATATTATCAATTATTTATTTATGGAAATTGTTCCTTCTAAATTTATTAAGAAAGAACAACTGATAATTAATATTTTTTATTTTTATATCTAAGCTATGATTTTAAAATTGAATTTTTTGTTAAATTGAAGGGTTGGTTTTGTCACAAATATAATAAAACAATAATTTTAATAACTATTTGAATTATTTAATTGATAACTATACAGTTTCGGTCACCACTGGTCGACCATCCTCAGTAGTTATCTCGTTCAAGAACCGGAATTTGTCATTCATTCTTAAATCTTCAATATAGATACATCACACAATTCATTACAATCACACATATACATATATATAGCATCAATTTATAAGAACGTTTATCACTGAACTATTTTGAATTCAACAATATTTCGCGTAGTAATCGTTCGTATAGTAAAGTAAAAATGGTTAAATGATAAAAATCAAAGGAATTAATTATTACTAAGCTACGCTTAAAAAGTAGTCTGCATTCACCAAGTCACCGGAATGGAATAAGAGATAATTTAATAACTGGATTCCTGTGGATCAAAATTGAGAGTAACTCTTAAAGATTATTCAAAAGTGCTGGGTTAGATTCCTTTTTCTTTTTTTAATTCACTCAAAAAGACACTCCGAATAGATGCAGCACCTCTTTTTATTAGCGAAATGAGTGATCGATGGAAGGTAAGAACCTCTGAAACGTTGACATTTGAAAAAAAGAGAAAAAAGTTTTGTCTAATTAAATAACTTCTTGTAAGATATTATTTCTCTTGTTTTGAATCTGGACTGCCTCATTCAAATCCTACAATATTACATTTACCAGTCGGTCTCCGAAAACTATTTCAAACTTATTAATTAATTAATTTCGATCGAAATCATTTTTATATTAATGTTATTAATTTTATTTTTTTAATTATTTATTTAATGAATAATTCTTTCATTCGTTCGTATATTGAGTCAGGAGTCTAGAATCTAGATGAACTAAAATAAAGGAATTTGTTAAATCGATAATCTCTTAGCAACAGCATAAAATCTTTCTAGAAATGGAGGATTTAAAAGATCGAAGTGTTCATTTAACAGCTCAAAAGATTACAAGAGAATTTCCTAAAATGCCGATCTATAAAAGTTTCTACAGTAGGGTGGAGGTAAATTAAGTTTTATTTCTATTTACGTATATACATTATATAGTTGTTTTTCATTTATAATCGTTTTCATTTCGAGAACTTTTTTAAAAGCTTTGTAAGCCATAAGAATAACTAATTACATCTTTCTCAAATACAAATTAACCTGTCTCAAAATTTATATCAATAATATTTCGATAAATTTATTTTATGGTTATATTTCGCCAGAATAAGCTAATTATGTCTGACGAATCTTGACAAGGCCAAATTTATTTTTCAACGGAGGGTGGAAATAATTTTATTTCCAAAAATGACTGCTTCTGAGTATATATATAAATACTAGCTGCAATGCCCGCCTTCGGCGGCCCTCTTGCTGGCCAGGGGGCACGCCCCCTTGACCCCCCACTCCCACCCAGAACCACCACCCTCGCACCCCACACACCCCGGACTCAACCCGATGCCCTCCACCCCCACGCACCACCCCCCGCCTAGCCCCCTGGACCCCCACACCCACTATGCCCTCCGGACTCCACCCCGCACCAACCCCTTCACCCTACTCCGTCTTACTCCCTCACCCCAATTCCACCCCCCGCGCACTCATCCCGCGGGACCCCCCCCCCCCCCGCACCCCATACATTAACGCACCTCCGCACCCGTACTATTTCTCCACCCCCGCACCCAGTTTTTGCATTTTTAATCTTCTAGTGACCCACAGATTATGTATATAAAATTTGGTTAAGTTGGCTCTAAGGGTAAGAGTTTTCATTTGTTGACCCCCCCCATTTTGGTTCTCTAGTTTTTCCATTTATATCCTTCTAGTGACCCACAGATTATGTATACAAAATTTGGTTGAGTATGGTCCTAGAGCAAGAATTTTCATATTTTGATCTACCCCTCTTTTTTGGGTTGTTTTAGGGGAAATTCTTTTAAACAAAAGTTGTTAGAAATCACATCCCCTAAAACATTGCTCATTATAAAATTTGCCGTAGAGTTAATAGTTTAGGAGTTATTTGATAATTTTCATTCGTGCGCCCCCCCAAACCCCCTTTTGGGGTCAAAATATCAAAACGTTATATAGCTAAATACGTAAGTAAGAAAACATCTGATACAAATATGAAATTTCATAATAATCCCTTCAGCCGTTTTTACGTGAATCGTGAGCAAATTTTCGCGGAACCCACGGAAACATACAGACAGACAGGAATTTTGTTGAGGGTGTTTTTGTTCACAACTTTGCTTGAAACGTGTGCAACCAAAATTTGGCGTGATTTGGAGCAATGTACAGACAAAACCTTAATTTTATATATATATATATATATATAGATACAATTTTCTTATACAAGTACAGAATGTATACTTTCTATTGCAGGGGTTGGTTCAAGTGTTTAGTTCTTTTGGGACATCATACTAGTTAAGTTTCTGCCATAAATAATTGTTAAGCAGCATGAGATCTTTGCAAATTTCACACATTATTTAATAATAGTTGAATTAAATAATTGCAAAGTGAGTTTCAATATTTTTTTAATATTTTTTATAAAATATATGAAAATCTTTGATTTTATATAGAATAGAATAGAATAGAATTTTATTGTTTTTTGTACAAGGTACACAAACAAGTACATCATTATTTTTACAGATCGTAACACCAATCACAATTCATTCTCACTCCAAAATCACACTTCTAATCGAATTAATGCCTCTTATAAAATTTAAGATCTTATATATAATGTTTGTATCATCAGTCTCCAAAATACACAATATTCCTCCTCTTGACACATCCCCCAGAACTCGATCCCTACATTCTCTGTACATCGGACACTCGGTAAGCACGTGGAACAGGTCCTCCTCCACCCTCAGGTTGCAGAGCGTGCATTCTTCTTCTGTATTGAATTTCAACACACACACCCCCACACTGAGCACAAGTCTTCCGTTCCCAGCCACCCTCAGTTGACCCATCAGCCTCTTCGCAGCCCAACTGCACTTCGTCACCAGATAGGGACCTGGTGTCGAGGACGCCAGTCTCCTGTATACCTCACTGTAATTTGATCTCTCGATCCTCGCGACGTCTCTCCCTCGGCACAACTGGTTCCACTTTTCCAATACCATCGGCATCAATTCCCCTATGTTCTTCCTCTCCAGGAGTCGTTCCTCGCCTACCTCTGCAAGCATCTTCGCAAGTTGACTCAGCCAGCTCCATTCGTCGTTCCTTGAGTCCAATCGTCTCAGCCCATCTCGGCAGAGCCAAGGAATACGGTCCTCCCGCATGATTGAGACTTTATCCCACCAGCCCAGCGCACGCTTCAAAATGAACAAACTCAGATGAGGTCTTCCCAACTCCACACGAACAATGTAATTGGGAGTAGTTCTCGGCCACCCCAGTAGTCTCTTGAAGAACTCCATCTGTACCTTGATTTTATATATTTCGGAGTATTAACCCATCCATCTTCAGGAAATATAAAGACAATACCCCGAAATATATCGATTTAATATTTAAATAGATTTTATTTTATTTTTCTAAGACTCCCCCCTCCCCCACATCTGCATTTATTTAATTCAATGATTATTTTTTCTAAATGAGAAATCGTCCGGAAGAAACAATTCGTCAGAACAATTTTCATCTTTGTCAATAATGCAAGACGCCTCATTAGAAAGGTAACGGGAAACCACCGATGTGAAAAATTTTCCTAGGAAAATGATGGAGAGGATACTATCCATATAATCGCCGGCGATCGGAAACGAGTATGGCGCTTGAAGAAGAACTTCATTTAATTTATAATTATCTATGGAGGGTGCCTCGTTGTGATTGCATCCCAGGCCAAATATACAAATAACTTTGTATTACGTGATTAATTGGGAGCCGTTCGAATAAAATTTAAAAATTCTTAAATTGTTAAAAATATTGGGGATTCTACGGTAACTATGCCGCTGCGATCTGATAATGGATTCTTATAGTACACACCAAAATAAGACGAAAAGGAAGAATACCATTTTTTGAGTTTTCGCTTAGTTTTCCAGATATCCAGTTTAAAAAATACTGTTTTTTGTATTTATTTCCTTTTTATTTTTTCAATTGTTTTTTTTTTATAGAAATCCACAGAAAACCGTACCCTACTAGCAAAATAGCTGTATAATTTTAGGTTATACAACTGTTATGTTTTATTGATGTTTTATAAGCGTTATGGAGCACTTATAAAACAGCAACAAAACATAAAAGTTATATAACCTAAAAAAATTATACAGCTACTTTGCTAGTTGGGTAGTATCACGGGTTCCGCGTGGCTCCGCTATCTGACGACGGATTCTTTTAGAACTAGACAAAATAAGTCGGAAAGTAAAAATTAAATTTTTAAACTACAAATTTGAACTGAAATTGAGTTCGTGATGTCTCAAATTGTCTCAAGTGAGCGACAGTGGGCGTTAGCAATTTTGACTTTTAGAACTTTTCTTAAGTTCTGTTCTATTCATCATCTTGGTTCATTTAGATAAAAAAAGGGGTTCCGAACAAACTTCGAAAGGTTGCTAACGCCAACCTAATCGCCTAAAAACCAGACTGAAATGAAGATATACGATCCGAACCCAGCCGAACTGAATATATCTTAACCGAACCGGCAACAAATTTTACATTTTCGAATTTTTTTGGGCATTTACTAATTATTTTTTAATTAATATTCATTTTCTAAAAGAATCCGTCGTCAGTAGCGGGGCCACGTGATACTACGGTTTCCGTGGTTTCTATAAAAAAACATGAAAAATAAAATAAAATAAATAAAAAAACAATATTTTTTTAAACTGGATATCTCGAAAACTAAGCGAAATCTCGAAAAATGGTATTCTTCATTTTCGTCTTATTTTTGGTGAGTACTATAAGAATCCATTGCCAGATCGCGGCGCCTCAGTTACCGTTGAATTGCCAAAATATTAATATAAGGAATTTTGGACATTGGTTACTGATTTTAATTTGTAGAAAAAAATCATTAGTTTTTTTTTTCAAAAATCAATGATTAAAAAAAAAAAAAAAAAAAAAAAAAAAAAATTCAATCGAATAGAGAACCTCCTCCTTTTTTTGAAGTCGGTTAATAAAAAATTAATATGTATTTGGTTATTTATGTCATGTTCAATATTTACAAACAAATTTGTTGATAAAAGCGTATGGCTTGTTTTGTTTAGAGGGTAGCGTGTCGTCGTGAAGTGGAACCGGGGGTGAATTTCCGAAGGAGTCTTGCAATGGCCCTCAACGAGGCTGGCCTGGAGACCGAACTCCGTAACACTGTCTTCCACTGGGTGCGATCCCATTACAATAACGACGCCCAGGCAATGCACAATAAAGAGCCACTCGCCTATTTACGCAAGGCACAGACTAATTGGGAAAAACGTATCCACAAGTCACTCAACTCGATGTCAGCGGAATTGGCAGTGCCGTTGGCGCGGCCAAGACTTCAGGCGGATGCCCAGGAAATCGCCGACAAATGGAACGAGCTAAGCAACTATGACATCGATCTCAGCCCCTATAGGCCTGTTTACGCACCTAAGGACTTTCTTGATGTTCTTCTCTGGATTCGAAGCCCTAACTACAGAGGAATAGAGTATTTATTATTTATTTATTATTATTCTAGGCTATCGATTATTAAACTGTTACATTTTATATTTTCATTATGAATAAGCTGAGTCTGTTCTGGTGTCCACTTGACTTTACCATACAACCTGGCCCCTTACTTATATTTAATATTTAATAAAATTATTTATAATCATGTAGGGGAGGGGGTTAGTTTTTCTATTTTTAGACTCCTGGGGGCCCACTGATCATGTATACAAAATTTGGTTGAGTTTGGTACAAGAGCCTATATTTTCATTTTTTGCCCCCCCCCCCCCCCATTTTAGTCGGTTAGATTGTGCATTTTTAGACTTCTGTGGTCTCCACTGATTATGTATACAAAATTTGGTTGAGTTTAGGTTCTAGACTTTCATTTTTTGACACTCCTCCCCATTTTGGGCGGTTAGTTGTTGCATTTTTAGACTTCTCGGGTCCCACTGATTATGTATACAAAATTTGGTTGAGTTTTGTAAATGGCCAATATTTTTTGACCCCCCCCCCCCCCACTTGATTTGGGCGGTTAGTTTTTCCATTTTTAGACTTCTTGGATCCCACTGATTATGTATTCAAAATTTGGTTGAGTTTGCTCAAATGGCCTAGATTTTTAATTTTTAACCCCCCTCTACCCCCACCCCTTAATTTTTAGGTCGATATGCACCAAAATCTAATCAGCTCTGAATCTCAATGGATCAAAACTACATGTGAAATTTGGTTTCGATATTCATACTAGTTTTTGAGCTAGCTCGTCCACAAAAATTTGGTAACGCACAGACTAACAGACAGACTAACTAACAGACATTTTAACAAAACAATTAATTATTATCTCGAAAAATATAATTTTTTCGATATTCACTTATTAGGGCTTTTTGTAGAGCTAAAATGCCATGGTTTTGATCAATTTTTTTAATCAAAATAGTTTCAGCCGTTTTTGAGATATTTCGAAAAAAAAACACTTTTTTCATGCACGATTACAATACTTGACCATACCCTGTAAAACTCACTTTCACACATCAATTCCTGTGAATTAATCTGTAATAGACTGATGAAGAGGGTAAAGCCCTCGAAACTATAGTCTCGTTATAAATAAATTTAAAAATGTATTATTCCAGCAGAAGTCACATTATTTTATTGTCTCCTTTAATTTATAAAAAATTCTGCTACTCTCGGCAAAAGAAACTTTCAATTTAATGAAAAATATGAGTATAATTATCATGTAATGGTTAGGGGTCCGGAAAAAAACACATAATATTAAATAGGTCCTCGAAATCATGTTTAAGGAAGTGCCGTTCTAGGAATCTACTTTTTTTTTATTTATAGTGAGGGATAATGGACAACACCCCGTTCTGGTATTGTGCGACTGTGAATATTGAAAACTATGGGCGGGCCGGATATAACATAAAATACGGAAATTATATTAATGATAGGCTATTATATGACATTAATATTTAATATAGTGAATATTTGTGAATTAATTCTGTAGAAGTTGAGGGCCGGATGGAAAAGTTTCTGGGGCCGGATTTGGCCCGTGGGCCGAAGTTTGGAAAATCCTGTTATAGACGATCAAAAATCTAATTCAACGGCATTTCACAGTAACGTAGGATCGGCATAATTTCAATTTTTTCAAATTTTATGTATTCATTTAATTAATAAACATATGTTTATCAAACAGAGGACAACTTCATTTTATTTCTCTTAAAAATTAAGAAAAATCAAATTAATTAATTGTAATATTTCTAATTTTTTTTTATGATAATGATGAGTGAAGGAGTTACACCAAAAAGGTGCAACCCCTAAAGGCCTGGGTTGGCCCCTCCATCGTGAAAAGATGAAAGAATTTTATGGGTTGGGCGGGGGTCGAAGGTATCTGTGGATATGGGTCTTAAATAGCTGAAGGTTATAAGTAGCGGGAAAGATGGTGGCAGGGAGCGAGTTCCAGTCTCTGGAGGTCATAGGGACAAAAGAGTTGGCGAAAGCGCTTGTTCGACTTTTTAACCAATTTGACAGCGAAGGGGTGCTGAGCGTTTGAAAACCGCGTGTTTCTCGCAAAGGGGGCATTAGGGGGATAATTGATTTCAGCTCGACTGAACAGACACCGTGATAGTATCTGTAGTACAGGGAAAGGGCAGAAACGGTTCTTCGATGAGCCAGGGAGTCGAGTGAGTTGGTTAGAGCCGGGTCTCCTATTAGTTTAATTGCTCGATTCTGAATTGCATCCAGTGTAGTAAGAGAATGCTTGGAGGCTCCCCTCCACAGATGAGAGTCATATTCGAGACAGGGACGAATTTGAGCCTTATACACTATAAGAAGTTGACTGGGAGTATAATAGCGTCTAGACCTAAATAGGAGATCAAGCTTCGCGCGCTGCAGCTTTAGCAGTGGTTGAGATATGGTCATTCCATGAAAGGTCAGACCCTTGAAATTTTATCCCTGAATTCTAGTGAGTTTGAGTCGAATGATATGTTTGGGAGGTTTCGTTGACGCGCCTAGAAATAAGGTAACACTGAGTTTTCCCTGCAATGAAGTTAACTAAGTTTTGGGATCCCCCAATTAACTTTGACGAGGGGATTTGAACATTCTACGATTATGAATTTAAATGATTTTTTAAAACATATCATCAGAACAAATGTAAATCCTATATTTACTTATTTATGTTTGCAGTGGGGAAGCGAGTTGGGATTTCACACGACTACCCTTAAAAGTTCGATTTTTGACAGAATTGGTAAGTGACTTTAGAGAATTGTATTTGTGAATAGAATTTTCTACTAACTGTCTATTTATTTATTTTTATTAGAAACAAGATTTGTTCGAGTTGTCCCATGGTGAACCTCTTTTTAGGAGTTGGGGAATCGATGCCAGCAATACACCAGGGGCATTCCTCCCTCGAGGCAGAAAGGACTCTTTTAGCTGAAAAAGGTATATTTCGAAATTAATCAAATGTTTTTTAGCTAGGCTCTAATGAAGAAAGATAATATTTAATCAAAATAAATATAAATAGCTATGAGATGAAATAGAATTGAATCCAGGAATTAACAATTGATAAAATGCTTTATAAAGATAAATCAAAGAGTTTGTCCTCCGCTTGATGCAAATACTCATATACATATATTTAACGCGTATAAATATTTATATAACTATACATATCATTTATTTGTTCGATCTAACAATGTATATTTACATCAAGTATAACATATGTATATACATTTATACATACATATAATTTATTTCTATGAAGTAACAAATAAATTATATTATAGGTATAAAATATATATATTTTATAACCGTTATATATATATATATATATAGATATCTTCATATTAACCGCGTAAAACTTTAGGCCTATCAAGTTGGTCCCACTGCTTTCCATGTCAAATATAAAATCTGATTAAAAAAGGTTAAGAGCTGACGGCTTGAAAACTAGTTTTAATATTAAAGTGTAAAATTTGTTTTAAAATATAAAAAGATTGAATACCAGAAAACAAACTATAAAAACCAATTTGTTTTTAGGTAATTATATTATGTTTGTTTTTTATTATATTAAATATAATCTCTGTATATAGAAAACTAATATCAAAGATGTAAATAATTTTTAAAATAAATAATTTGTTTTTAGGAATACATTGGCTTATAGTCATTTATGATTCAACCCGAATTAACTACATTATAAATTGGTTTTTTCTCGACGGTAAGAAGATAGAAAAATGAATGTGAAAATTCGCGTTGAATGTGAAGAAAGAAAAGGCAAGATAACCACACTTTTAAAATCCATCCAGATAATAGGAGAAAATGCACATGTATTTCCAGAAGAAGATCAAGGTCAGGCAAGCCATGAACAATTATTTTCCATGAATATTATTAAAAATGCCTGCAAAAATTTAAAGAAAAAAGGGCAATTTAGAAATATTAAGGTTTCATTACCCAGTGAGATAGCATCGTTATATATGGACATAGAAGGAAATATGGTTTTCAAAGATAAATATTTGGATGAATTAGAATCATGTGATGATACATTAAAAGAAAATTCTCTAGTAAAACGCATTGAAGAATTAGAGATTCAAATTTCAAAAGAAAAAGAAATAAATTTAAATGAAATAAATAATAAATTTCTAATAAATAAATTTAATGGAAAACAGGAAGCCGAAGTTTGGATGAATAATTTTGAAAACGAATGCAATAGATTCAATATATCAAAAGATACTACAAAAAATAGAAGCTTTAAAAATGTTTTTACAAGGAAATCCTAGTGAATGGTACAATGCAAATTTGATTAAAATACCGTTATCTGAATGGGAAATTTGGAAAGAATCGTTTTTATTAACATATAAAAAAAGAATTGGTCATCTATCCGAACAGCATTCAATTACACATACGTATTCGGTTCCCTAATTGATTTTGTCATAAAAAAGAAAATTTACTACTGGAAGCAGATAGAAATATGCAAGAACTATTTAGGATATATCAAATAGTTTATAGTTTGCCAATAGAAATCCAAGATAAACTAGAGAGGGAGAAAATTGAAAATTTTAATGATTTAATGAGAGAGTTAAAGAAATTTAATGATTCTTATACTATAAAAAAAATGTACCATCACAGGAAGAAGAAAATAAAATAAAAGATTTTAAAAAGAATCAATATAATAACAAATCCCAAGGAATTTCAGAAAGACAAAAGAAACCATGCCAAATCTGTGAAACATTTGGATACAAAAACCGCTTTCATCCAATAGAAATTTGCAGAAATAGAAATAGAAAAGAAATAAACCTAAATATTCAAGAAACGGAGGATTCAGATAATGAAGAAGATAAAAAAACTTGAATACACACCACTAATTCGTTTAAAAGTTACCCTTGATAAAGATAAAGAAATCGAAGGAATCTATGACAGTGGCTCAAATGTAACACTTATTAACTCAAATATAGTGCAAAACATTAGAGACGGAATAATAAAGGGTAACAAACAAAAATTCAAGACGATTAGTGGTGTGCAAAAAAGTCATAGTAAAATAAATATACTAATGAAGATTCACAATATAGAAAAAGAAAATTCCCAATACCCCAAAACAGAAAGAATGTAAGACAGTTTCTTGGGAAAAAATAAATTTCTATTATAAATACATTCCAAATAGTATAAAATTACTGGAACCCCAGCACAGTCTTTTAAGAAAAAATACACCTTTTAAATAGACGAACGAAACTGACAAAACGTTTCAAGATATAAAGGAATACTTGTGCAAGAGTCCAATTTTTTTTTTTTTTTTTTTTTTTAATGCAATCGAACGCAAGAAGAAGTGTACCAGTAAAGATGCAGACCCTATGGATCTCGAAAGACCCTTGCATTACCGAAGAGAAGGGAAAGTTGATTAAGTGAGAGGGTGTAGACGTAGGTGTCTATGCACTCGGGTTTTGAAAGGTTTGAAGATTATAAGTGCTGGGAAAGATGGAGGCTGGGAGAGAGTTCCAGTTCCTTGAAGTCATGGGGATATATGAATTGGCGAATGAAGTGGTCCGGCACTTTTCTAATTTGACCGCGAAAGAGTGTTGGGAGTCGGCAAAACGCGTGCTACGTGCAAAGCATGCTTTGGGGGAAATTATTGATTTTATCTCATCAGAGCACCTGCCGTGATAGTATCTATAGAAAAGGGAAAGGGCAGAGACGTTTCTTCGATGAGCCAGCGAGTCGAGGGAGTCGGTGAGGGTAGAATCGTCAATTAGCCTGACGGCTCGTTTCTGAATTGCATCAAGGCGTAGCAAGAGAATATTTTGAGGCTCTCTCCACAGATGAGAGCCGTATTCGAGACAGGGGCGGATTTGGGCCTTGTAGATGGTGAGAAGTTGTGGGGGTTTGTAAAATCGCTTGGACCTGAATAAGAAGCCAATCTTCCTTGCTGCAGATTTCGCCACAGCAGAGGAGATGTGCTCATTCCAAGACAGGTCAGATGCGACAGAGACGCCCAACATGGATGAGGCTGTCGGGCACATTTTCAGGAATGTATTCGAATCGAAGTGAATATCAGGGAAATCTTTATTTTCGCAGCCTAGAAACTGGAGCAACATTGAGTCTTGTTTGAATTAAATTTTATCGATTTTCGACCCAAATCGCCAAACGTTTCTATTCACAGACGCAAGTGGAATTGGTATAGGGGCGATTCTTAAACAAATTCAAGAAAATGGGGAAATGCACCCAGTTGCATATTTTTCAAAGAAATTAACTCCGACACAAAAAAAGAGAAAAGCTATTTACCTGGAATGCTTAGCAATAAAGGAAGCTATACAATATTGGCAACACTGGCTAATAGGTCACAAATTTATAGCTGTTTCGGATCATAAACCTTTGGAAAATCTAAAAGTCAAATCAAGAACAGACGAAGAATTAGGTGACTTAGTGTATTACTTATCACAATATGATTTTACCATACGATACTCCCCTGGAAAAACGAACCAAGAAGCAGATGCTCTCTCAAGAAACCCAGTTCTCGAATGTTTTGAAAATACCGATGAGGTTCTTCAGATAGTAAATCTAGTATCAGTAGAAGACCTCTACCAAGATCAAAATGAAAATGAGGAAAATATCTCAAATGAAAAAAATACAATAAAAAAAGGAAACCTTATATATAAAAAACTGAGAAAACAAGAAAGAATTTTTATCTCAAAAGATTATGGAATCTCACTCATTAGAAAAATTCATTTAAAGTATGGTCATATTGGAGTAGGTCACATAGCTGCAAAAATACGTCCTTTCTATTATTTCAAACAAATGGATAAACTGATAAGGCAATTTTGTAAAACATGCGATATTTGCAAAAGAAATAAATCGCGAAGATGCCGAGAATTTGGTCCATTATCTCAATTAGGACCTGCAACTGAACCATATGAGATAATGTCATTAGATACGATTGGGGGATTCGCAAATAACCGCTCTCCAAAGAGATATTTGCATCTCTTAGCAGATCATTTCAGTCGATATGCCTTTGTAAACCCATCTTCTGGACAAACAGCTAAAGATTTAATAAAATTATTAAAACCAATAGTACAGAATCACAAAATAAAAATTCTATTAGCGGACCAATATCCTAGTATAAATTCAAAAGAATTTAAAAATTTCTTACACCAGAATAATATTACAATAATTTTTACTGCTACCGATTGCCCGTTCTCCAATGGTTTGAATGAACGATTAAATCAAACATTGGTGAACCGAATCAGATGCAAAATACAAGAAGACGGGAAACGATCTTGGTCAACAATTGCAAGGGAAAGCACAGAAGAATATAACCATACTACTCATAGTGTCACTAAATTTTCCCCAGCATATCTAATGTTTGGCAGAGATCTATCTACGTTACCTACAGAACTCCAAGAGACAAGAAACTTGACAGAAGACCGAACACAGGCTTTTATAAACTCAAATAAATACCACAACATGAACAAATTAAGAATAGATAAAAGAAGAAAAGAATATACATTCAATACAAATGATTTAGTATATGTAGAGAATGGAAATAAACTCAATAGAAATAAATTAGAACCAATTAGATCAGGACCATATAAAATAATTCGTAAGGTTTCTAACTCAATATATGAAGTGGATACGGGACGAAGACGGTCAGAATCAAAATTTTATCACACAAATAAACTTCTACCATTTTACAAGGATGCACCAGGAATCAATTCTTCGAATTGATTTTCGAAGGAGGGAGATGTAAAATATCTTCATATTTAAGCGCGCAAGACTTTAGGCCTATCAAGTTGGTCCCACTGCTATCCATGTCAAATATAAAAACTGATTAAAAGAGGTTAAGAGCTGACGGCTTGAAAACTAGTTTTAATATTAAAGTTGTAAAACTTGTTTTAAAATATAAAAAGATTGAATACCAGAAAACAAACTATAAAAACCAATTTGTTTTTAGGTAATTATATTATGTTTGTTTTTTTATTATATTAAATATAATCTCTGTATATAGAAAACTAATATCAAAGCTGTAAATAATTTTTAAAATAAATAATTTGTTTTTAGGAATACATTGGCTTATAGTCATTTATGATTCAACCCGAATTAACTACATTATATATATATATGATTATGTTTATTTGTATCAATCGGAGGTCAACCTTTTTGATTTATCTTTATGAATCAACAACCCTCTTTCTCTCTGCAAAACAAAATGTTTTCACTTAAAATGCTTTATAGGTTGGAAAAAGTGAGGCGAAAAGCAAAGTGTCGAAAACAAACTTTTGCAAGTCAGACTACATTTTGTTGATTATATAGTATTTTTGCTTGTTTTAGTACTTGAATGTAAACACTCTCCCGTGGCTCAAGAATTTCTCAAAAAAGGCTGCCCGGAAAGCAGTTCGCGGTCGAATATGGGCCCAAGTGCTTGGATGTGAAGTCACTGATGAGGTTTGTTCTAAGAATAATTTTTAGTGTCCGAAAGAAACAGGATTTTCAGCCGAAACCGAAATCGAACCTTCGGCTTGGGTCCTAGTTTCGGCCGAAACCGAAACTTATTTAGACTGGTAAAAATTTGTATTGTATACTGAAATCTGGTAAATTTTGTACACATACCATATAAACAGAGAGGTAACTCGTGTTAATGAATTGAACAACAGTAATTGAAGTATGTAACCAAAATATTTATTTATGTTATATTGTCAATGTAACATGAACAAAAATATAAACATGTTAATGACTTACTATTGTAAATAAACTTCGTCAAAAGTCAACACTTAGATATAAAGTATAGACTCACTAATTGAGTGTTCACAATATTATTAAGACTAATGTATTATTCATTGAGATCTTGTGTTTAGCACTAGTAAATAAAAGAATAACCTAATTATCAGTCTCAACAAAGATTACAATAATTTGTACGACAGTCAAGTACCCGAAAGACGCAGCAACAATACTGAGTTTCAGCGCGGCCGAAGGTTCGGCCGATTTTTGTCCGAAACCGAAACTGTTGCCGAAACTAGATTTTTTGGCCGAAACAAGCCGAAACCGAACCTTCGGTCGATCACTAATTAATTTTATTTTCTATTCAGCTGAAAGAATTTTATTTACCTATTCATTAGAGAATACAGAGTCATAATAAACAAGGCTTACGAGTCTGAAGAGTCAAACGGGTTATTATCGAGGCTACTAGGAATGAAAATTTGATATTTTTGTTTATGGACCCAAAATTTGTAGCTACGCCACTGAAAGGAGAATGAATATAATCTTTTAGCGTTTGGGCCTCAGTGCCTGCTCATGTTGAACGTGCATGACAAACACACGTGATTGGTGCTTGAATTTGGCCTATTACGCACTGTCGACTGGTCGCCGGCAACTTGGTCAACGGCGACTGTGACTTTCTATAGTTAAATAAGTGTTTACCCACTGGGCGACAGACAACCAAGTGCATAAACACTTATTTAAACTATAGAAAGTCACAGTCGCCGGCGACCACTCGACAGTGCGTAATAGCCCTTAACAGCAGCAGATAAATGTTCATATAATTTTGCCATGTTAATATGATCGAAACGCTCGAATTTAAGGTGTTTACTAAGGCCACCATATAAACCTTCACCGCTGCACCGTAAAATGCTCTCTCACTGAGGTCATACACTTATAAATTTACAATCATATTAAACTAACAAAAGACAAAATAATACTTTAAAATATGGGTCGTTAACCTTAATTTTATATAATTATACAATAAAATCATGTGACAGGTCGCTTAACACAAAATTATAGCCTTCGTAACGGGCCTTCGAATTTTTCGGGGGGGGGGGGGGCTGAAATTTGACGCTACACCACTGAACTCAATATAATGTTCGAATCTTGAGTTAAAATAAAATTTAAAAGAAATTTTTCTAATGACTTCTAATATATCTGGAGTTTTAATTATGAAATATTGTGTTAAATATACGTAGGTATATACTTTAGAACTGACCTCTGGTTTCCGAAAGTATCTAAAAATAAAAAAATTAAAATTAAATAACATTTTATGATTTATGAAGCAATGTTTTTTGATGTCTCTTAAAGTGCAAAAGAAAAAGTTTAAACGGGAAGAGTTTGGACACTTATTGATTTTTCTTCTAATTTAAATGTATTTTGATTTAATTTCTTGATATTAAAAGAACAAAAATTATTTGTTTTAGCATCGGGAATATTTTAAACAATTGAAAGACTATGTATTGAAATACGAATTGATGATTGATAAATTAATCATTAAGGTAAGGATTATTTAAATACAACACACCTTTGACCCAGCAGGAAATATCATTTATTTATCAAAAGAGAAGTTACAGCTGATATCACCTAGATTGCACATTTTTAATGAGAAAAACTTATTAGTATATAGGACGATTCAACACCTAGTTCTTTCTAGTCATATGCCCTTGCCCTGTACTTTAGATACTATCAATGGTGTCTGTTCATTCGAGCTGAAATCAATTATCCCCCCTAAAGCCCTCATTGTGAGAAACGCGATGTTTTAGAACGTTCAGCTCTCCTTCGTGGTCAAATTGGATAAAAATCGAACCAGCGATTTCGCCAACTATTTTATCCCTATGACCTCAAGAGACTGGAACTCGCTTCCAGCTACCATCTTCCCTGCAACTTATAACATTCAATTGTTTAAGATCCGTACCCACATATACCTTCGAATCCTACCCAGCTCATAAAATCCCCTCTTCTTATTTTCAAGTTTTCACGATGGAGGGGCCAACCCACCTTTTTGGTGTAACTCCTCTCATCAATTTCATTAAAAAAAAGACCTGGGGAAAAATTCTCGGTTGATTGAAAACCACTCCAAAAATAAGCTGACGTGTTCTGATGTGGCCATCCACTTGACTTTACCATCCAACCTGGCCCCTAAAATTATTTATAATCATGTAGGTGGGGTTAGTTTTTGCATTTTTATACTTCTGGGGTCCCACTGATTATGTATACAAAATTTAGTAGAGATTGTGGTGTTGGTACAAAGTGAAACATCTTTAATAAAGATAAAAATAAATATATATATAATATTTATTTACTATGAGTTAAGGATGTGACCTAGAATCCTTAACTCATATTAAATGAATATTGCATAAAATATTTATTTATTTTTATCTTTATATACAAAATTTGGTTGAGTTTGGTAAATGGCAAAGATTTTCATTTTTTGACTCCCATCCCCACTTTTGGGCGGTTAGTTTTTGCATTTTTAGACTTCTAGGGGTCCACAGATTATGTATACAAAATTTAATTGAGTTTGTTCAAATGGCTTAGATTTTTAATTTTTAACCCCCTTCCCACCCCTCTTAATTTTGGGTCGATATGCATCAAAATCTAATCAGCCCTTAATCTCAATGGACCAAAACTACATGTGAAATTTGGTTTCGATATTCAAACTAGTTTTTGAGCTAGCTCGTCCACAAAAATTTGGTAACGCACAGACTAAGGGACACCCAACCAGACAACCGGACAACCAGACAACCAGACAACCAGACATCCAGACAATCAGACAACCAGACAACCAGACAACCAGACATCCAGACAACCAGACATCCAGACAACCAGACAACCAGACTCACAGACATTTTGATAAAACAATTATTATCTCGAAAAATATAATTTTTTCAATGTTCACTTATTAGTGCTTTTTTGTAGAGCGAAATGCCATGGTTTCGCTCAATTTTTTTAATCAAAATAGTTTCAGCCGTTTTTGAGATATTTTGAAAAAAAGAAGGAAAAAAAACACTTTTTTCATGCATGATTACAATACTTGACCATACCCTGTATGGTAAAGTAATAAATATCGAAACGTCGTGTATTCTGATGGGTTGTTTTCATTAAAATATTTAATCTAGGTGATTTCAGCTAAAACTTCACTTTCAATCAACAGCTCAAACAACAATTCTGTAGATCATTTAATATTATTTCTGAAGGACATTATGGTCATTTTAAACTAAATAAGATCACGTGTTCTGATGTGGCCATCCACTTGACTTTACCATACAACCTGGGCTCTCACTTATATTTAATATTTAATAAAATTATTTATATTCATGTAAGGGGAGGGGTTAGTTTTTGCATTTTTAGACTCCTGGCCCACTGATTATGTATACAAAATTGGTTGAGTTTGCTCAAATGGCCTAGATTTTTAATTTATAACCCCCTTCCACCCCCCTTAATTTTGGGTCGATATGCACCAAAATCTAATCAGCTCTTAAACAACATCAATTTCCCACGAAGGCTCGCAATCAGACCCCATAAAGACCGGAAGGGGCGTGAGGCAGGGGGATCCTCTCTCTCCCTTTCTTTTTAACTTGGCGGCAAAACATGTATTAGACCAGTTATCCCCGGACATTGGTTATGATCTCGGAGGGGTACGCATTGGGTCTCTTCTTGCGGACGACGTCGTTCTTGTAACGGCGTCGGGGCGTGGAATGAGGTCTCAGCTTCGCTCCTTTGAATCCGCTGCCGCTGCGCTGGGGATGCGTATAAATGCCGCCAAGTCTGTTGTGCTCTCGCTGGTGCCCGCGGGGAAGGACAGGAAAATCCGTGTCTGTACAGACTTCGACTTCAGGGTGGATGGTGGACGCCTGACTCCCTTGGGGGTGGGCGACTCCTTTCCCTATCTTGGAGTCCGCCTCGACAGCTCGGGCATTGTCACCTCGGGGTGGTCGGTGGGACCACTGCTGGAGAGGGTGAGGGCTGCTCCACTAAAGGCCTCACAGAAGCTGGAGATAGTGCGAAACCATATAATACCCTCATCTATTCACCCTCTCGTTCTCGGAGGGAGTTCAGTCGGTCAATTGTCAGCGGCCGACAGAAAGATTCGATCTTTTGTAAGATCGATCTTAAAACTCCCCCGTGACACCCCTTTGGGTTATTTTCACTCCAAAATTAGGGATGGCGGGCTCGGGCTGCAATCCCTGGGTTCTTTTATACCTCTCCTGGTGCACAATAGGCTTAACAAAATGCGAACATCAGATTACCCAGCTGCCAGGGTGGCAGCTGAGTCTCACACGTGCACCAGGAGATTGGCATGGGCAGAACGGGTCCTCCGTAAGTTCGGCGGGGTGGAGGGGGTTGGTGAGTACTGGCGCGAGAACTTACATAGCAGCGTCGACGGGAGGGATCTGGAGATGTGCGCGGGGCAAAGCCCTCATATAATTTTATGATGCACCCGGACCCGATTAAGAACAATATCTTTATTGAACTATGTAGACTTAGGTCGGGGTCTCTTCCTTCGGCCGTTAGAACAAGTAGGGGAAGGCGGCCGGAGGGTCCACCCATGTGTAGGGCCGGGTGTAGAAAAACTGAGACGACAGGGCATATTCTCCAGTCGTGTGGGAGGACGCACGATGGAAGGCTCAGGAGGCATGATGCGGTGGTGAGACGTCTGGCTGATGAACTTATTAAAAAGGGAATGCGGGTCGAGCTCGAATATTTATATCAGAGCTCGGCCGGGAACAGGAAGCCAGACATCGTGGCGAAGGACGGGTCGGGGACGGTGTGGGTTCTGGATGTTCAGATAGTGTCAGCGCTCCTCGGACTGGGGGTTGCCCACAGAAACAAAATCAATTATTATAAGGGCAACTCCAGTCTGGTGAGCAACATTGCGGCAAGGTTTGGGGTGGGCTCGGGTTCTGTGAGAGTTGAAGCCATCACACTCTCGTGGAAGGGAGTGTGGTGGCATAAAGCGGTGCCTCCCCTTGTCGCCCTGGGAATTTCTCAGAGAACTTTATACGATATGACCTTCAGGGCGATGAGGGGTTCATTAATGAATTTTTACAGCTTCAACAGGAGAACTTATAGGGAAATCGCCATGCGCTAGAAATTGTATATAAAAAAGAAAAAAAAAGAAAAAAGAATTTTTTTTTGTAAATATATTATGTTAATATTCCTATAATCATGTAAATAATCCTGTAATTAAATTCACCCGATAATGTAAATATTTCTTGTTAGTGGAGGCCCCCACCTGCGTGGCCCAATAAACGAAAAATCAATGGACCAAAACTACGTGTGAAATTTGGTTTCGATATTCACACTAGTTTTTGAGCTAGCTCGTCCACAAAAATTTGGTAACGCACAGACTAACGGACAACAGTCAGCCTCGGAACTCCAACGTGTCAACAACGATTATTCCTGTGCCCGTCTAATTTCCAATTTATAGGCAGATTTTTCACCCCAATAGCAGCTCTCTCTCTCACAAACTCAGGATAAACATCTGATAAGTATTTTCAGATATAAATTATATTTTTTACTATTAAAATTATAATTTATAACTGTAAATTAACATATTTCTTAACCTTAAAAAGTCTAGAGGCTTTTCTTTACTTAATAACTCACAACGCCACCAGCAGGTGGCATCCGCGAGCCGGCGCCACAATCCAAAATTTCAAATTTTAAATTCAAAACTTTGTTCTAAATTTTATTAACTAATTAACCAACTTTATTCACAATTTCTCTTAACCTCCACTAATTTCAATTCTCTCAAATATTTCCACCCGATATACATATTTTATTTTATCTTAGAACATTCCTTATTAAATTAATTCAATTTCAACTCTTCTTAATTCTAATTAAACTTAGACTCAATCTCTAACTTTATAGCTAGCCTAATTTACCTCTATCGTATCATATTAATTCTTATTAATTTATATTTTAATTCCTTTTTTTATTAAGCCTAAGTAGTAATTAAGTATATAATATACCATTTCTTTCCCTACAGGTACAACCTAAATAATTAAGTGGTAGATAATTTTAAACTAACTATCGCTCGGCGAAACACCACTGCTCAAGTTATTAAAACTCAGTAAACTAGATTTCATCTATCTTTCTGAGATCAGACTTGTGATTCCGATTTCTTTCTTTCTTTCTTTCTATTCAATAATTTACACCCCTCGCTCATTCTACATCATGTCTACGTTGAGCATCCACTATTCCAATATTCGCGGTCTCTTTAGCAATAAAACTTCCGTTTTCCAGCATCTCGAAGACGAAAGACCCTCCATTTTGGCCCTCACTGAAACCCAAATTGACACAAACAAATCCGATACTCCAGATCTCAAATTCGGAAAATATATTCTACACCCCAAATTCCGCCGGTATAACGGCGTCTGTTGCTACGTTCGCGATAACATCCCCTGCGAACGACTTGGATTTTTAGAAAAAAAAGCTTACGACGCATTATGGCTTAAAATTAATACTAAGACCTCAAGTAGAATTCTCTGTACAATCTATAGATCTCCTAATGATAAAAAATTTAAAGAATTTTTCGACTATCTCGGCAATTGTGTGAATGTAATTCTTTCACGTTTTCCAAATTCTGAAGTCTCTTTCCTAGGTGACTTCAATGTACACAATAAGGACTGGTTGACATTCTCCAGGTCCAACACCCCTGAAGGCAACGCTGCTCACATATTTGCAACTTCATATGATTTAACCCAAATTATAGATCGCCCCACTAGGATTCCGGACAACACAAACGACACCCCATATCTACTCGACCTCTTTCTGTCATCTGCCCCTTCTCAATTCTCTTTTATTATCTCTGCACCTCTAGGTAACTCAGACCACAACTTAATTAAAATAAAATCACATATCAACTTAGTAAAACCCGCTCTACCCTGCCCAAAGCCCAGAGAAATAAGGCTTTTTCTTAAAGCCAACTGGGATGAAATGCGTAACTTCTTCAGCTCTTTCCCATGGAATGATTACTGCTTCAGAAACAAAAATGCCACCGAATGTGCCTCTGCATTCTCTGAAGTGATTCAAATGGGCATTGAGTTATATGTCCCTTTCAAACGGGTAATTGGAAAACAGGACTCCAAGCCCTGGTTCAATAAGTCTTGCTCCGAAGCAGTTAAACAAAAAAATCATGCTTTCTATAATTGGTCTTCGACACCATCAGAGGATAATCGCGTTCTCCTCACTAAAGCCCGCGCCCACTGTAAAAAAACAATCGATAATGCGATGAAGTCCTTCATTCAGAAAAAAGCTGACAGGCTAGCAGCTTGCCCCAGCAATTCAAACCAATTCTGGTCCCTTGATAAGTATGTAAAAAGAAATTTTACAAACTCATCATTTCCACCTCTCAATCTCTCCGACAACTCGATAGCCATTGACGCCCCCGACAAAGCCGAAGCTTTTGCCTCATATTTCGCGTCCAACTCAAACCTGGACGACAAAGGGCTTGAACCACCCACATACCCCCCAGTACTAATATAATGTCAGATACTGTTTTCAGGATACCAGCAATTCTAAAGATCATCCAGAATCTAAAGAACAACTCTTCTGCTGGCCCCGACGATATCCCTGCCATTCTCATTAAAAAATGTGCCCCTGAACTTGCTCCTATACTATCCAAATTATACAATCTCTCCTATAACTCTGGAATATTTCCGGAAGCCTGGAAACTAGCCAGAATCCAACCAATTAAGAAAAAAGGCGATTCTTCCAACATAAAAAACTATCGACCCATAGCAATCACTTCTGTCTTATCCAAAATTATGGAAAAGGCCATCAACGAGCAAGTTCTACGACACTTAGAGTCAAATAAATTTATCCACGATAGGCAATACGGCTTCAGGCAATCCCGGTCGACAGGTGACATCCTAGCATATGTAACTCATATCTGGAACAAAACCTTGGAGGCCGGGAATGAGACCCTCGCGGTAGCTTTAGACATTTCAAAAGCCTTCGATATGGTCTGGCACAAAAATCTTCTTGCCAAATTGACCTCCGTCGGCCTTGCACCGAAACTCTGTAAGTTGCTCGAAAGTTTTCTTTCAGACCGTAGTATTAAGGTTGTCATCGATGGAATATCATCTTCCCCCTTCCACACCAACGCTGGAGTTCCTCAGGGATCGGTTATCTCCCCTACGCTTTTTCTTATCTATATCAACGACCTTCTAAACTTGCCCTCCAATCCGGTACATTGTTACGCAGATGACAGCACCCTACATAACGCCCCTGCATCGCATAAAAAGCGTGCAGACATTGCCTCTTCAATTAATTTAGACTTATGCAAACTTAAAAACTGGGGATCCCAAAACTTAGTTAACTTCAATGCAGGGAAAACTCAGTGTTGCCTTATTTCTAGGCGCGTCGACAGAAACCTCCCAAACATATCATTCGACTCAAACTCACTAGAATTCAGGGATAAAATTTCAATGCTAGGCGTAACTCTAGGGTCTGACCTTTCATGGAATGACCATATCTCAACCACTGCTAAAGCTGCAGCGCGCAAGCTTGGTCTTCTATTTAGGTCTAGACGCTGTTATACTCCCAGTCAACTTCTTATGCTGTATAAGGCTCAAATTCGTCCCTGTCTCGAATATGGCTCTCATCTGTGGAGGGGTGCCTCCAAGCATTCTCTTGCTACACTGGATGCAATTCAGAAGCGAGCAATTAAACTAATAGGAGAACCGGCTCTAACCAACTCACTCGACTCCCTGGCTCACCGAAGAACCGTTTCTGCCCTTTCCCTGTACTACAGATACTATCACGGTGTCTGTTCAGTCGAGCTGAAATCGATTATCCCCCCTAATGCCCTCTTTACGCGAAACACGCGGTTTTCTAACGCTCAGCACCCCTTCGCTGTCAAATTGGATAAAAGTCGAACAAGCGCTTTCGCCAACTCTTTTATCCCTATGACCTCCAGAGACTGGAACTCGCTCCCTGCCACCATCTTTCCCGCGACTTATAACCTTCAGCTATTTAAGACCCGTATCCACAGATACCTTCGACCCCCGCCCAACCCATAAAATTCTTTCTTCTTCTTTTCACGATGGAGGGGCCAACCCAGGCCTTTAGGGGTTGCACCTTTTTTGGTGTAACTCCTTCTCTCATCATTATCATAAAAAAAAAAAAAAAAAAAAAAAAAAAAAACCAGACAACCAGACTGTAGCGGCCCGTTCTTGCTCATGTGCCTCGAGCCTTGAGACACGGCCGCTAGATGACTCAGTCGGATCGTTGTGTCGTTTAGCATGAGTGAAATATTATCACCCATGCTATATTAAAGTGACTCGATTCGACTGGAGCAGCGAACGGATTCGGACACGCGAATCTGGAGGGGCCAACGCTAACCAGCAACCCCCCCTGCACACACCCTATATGAGCACGCAACCTACAACCTGCACTCAACATATTGTTAGGACCCCATCGACTTGATGGGGGGGCGCACAAAGCACCACAAGGCACTCACCTCACGAGAGCCCTAACAATACAGACTCACAGACATTTTGACAAAACAATTATTATCTCGAAAAAATTTTATTCTTTCAATGTTCACTTATTAGAGCTTTTTGTAGAGCAAAATGCCATGGTTTCGCTCAATTTTTTTAATCAAAATAGTTTGAGCCGTTTTTGATGATATTTCGGAAAAAAGAACGAAAAACAACACATTTTTCAAGCAAGATTACAATACTTGACCATACCCTGTATGGTAAAGTAAAAATGTTATAAATATAAAATTAAATTTTGCTGATACCAGAAGTAGTTTTTTTTTTTTTTTTTGAAAAACCACTATCGTCACGTATTTTTCCCCAGGGTTATATGGTATAATCATGTAACCTTGCTCGAGCTGCAGCTACTTTAATGAACATTTGTTTATGGTAAATTATTTCGTTATGTATTGGTTCTTTGTTAAAAATTATTCTTTTCAAGTTTGTAGATTATAAAATTCTCTACATGTTGTTTTCAATGTGGGGACGGTTTTAGAAACTGACAAAAAAAAAATTAAAATTTTTTAAGTGTATTCAATACTCTCGTCTTGCAGGTAGCCTTCGCTTGCCTCCCGAGCGGAGCTTCGTAGGGAGAGTAATACAATTTGATTTTTCAAATTATAATATATTGTACACTCCTTTAGATAACTAACACAAGAAAATTCTAACTCAAAAAACTAACCACCCAATATGGGGGGAGGGTCAAAAATCCTAGACCTTTCGACCAAAAAAATCAACCAAATTTTGTATTCATATTCTGTGGACCCCCCAGAGGGCTAGAAATGCAAAAACTAACCAACCAAAATGGGGGGGGGAGGGTCAAAAAATGAAAATTCCTAACCCTTTCGGCCAAACTAAGTATACAAAATTTGGTTAGTTTTTGAATTTCTAGTCTTCTATGGATACAGAATATGTATAGTATACAATATTTGGTTGAGAGTTTTGTCAAAAAAGGCTAGAATTTTTTTTTGACTGCCACCCCCGCTTTTTTGTCTGCGGGAGAGGTGGAGATATAGTGGGGGTGGGTTAGGGTTAGCGAGGTGGGGGGTAGAACTTCCGGGCGGAGTAGGGTGCATGGGGTGCCCCCTGGCTAGCAAGCGGGCCGCCGAAGGACGGGCCTTGCAGCTAGTAATAATATATTTATATTAAAAAATAATAATATTAGAAAAAATAAACTTAATTAAAATATTATAGATTTGATGCTTTGGTGGTTAAGTTGTTAAAAAAGTTTGGACTTGAACCATCTAGATCAGTGATTGCTAATAGTGGGGGCCGGGCCCCCTGGGGGACAGCGGAAGGTATGTAGGGGGCCCGTGAAAATATTAGAATATATTAAATTTTTATAACTTAACAAATAAAAAAATACCATTCCATCAGTATTTTCTTATGACATTGTCACGTTCAACTATCGTCAGTAAACCGACTTTACAGACAACCGATTTTTCTCCATTTGTGCGCAGCTAACTTTGTGCTTTTTCTTCCTCTTCGTCGTGAGTGCTTTTGTATTTATCCTTTCCATCGAAAATCTCCTTCCCTCTCGTTCTATCTAATTTAAAAGCGCGCGCTCCTTCTTGCGCATTCATTTATCTCCTTCTTGCTTGCTCATGAGTTTCTCCCTCTCTCTGTTCTTTTATAAAGAGGTCCCCCCTGTTCCCTAGGTTTTTCTAGTTTTTAAAAAAATCTATAATTATTTAGGATAGATCACTTGTTGAATATCTATCAGAGGAAGTTGAAAATAGACAGGACATAGTAGGGTTTATATATATATATATAATTTCGTTTATTCTTCAGGTAAATAAAATTCGAGTTTCATCTATAAAGAGAATTTATTAGTTATTTATGACATTATATTACATTATTTACATTATATACAATTTTACCTATAAAGAGAAATCGAAATTTTAGGTCCTTTATCTCTTGTAGTAATTTAGATATTATTTAGATTCAATATAGTAATTTAGATATAATAAATAAATTAACAATATAAACAATTATAATAATATATTTATCATTCATCTTGTATTGTCAAACTGTTGTCTTCCTATTGGTCGGCGTTGTGGCAGGGGATTTCAATCTGTTGTTGTGGCTGCGTTGTGGCGCGGATTTCAATCTTACATATATATATATATATATATATATATATATATATATATATGAGTGAGCAAGCAAGCAGTCAGACTAGAGTAGAGCGCTCAAGAGGGAAAGAGATGGAATACGAGTTGGGCATTGGGGCTAGGGTGCGAGTGAGAGAGAAGATATAAAGAAACAATCTTTGTCGCTCGTTCCGCGCTCTCGCTTGGAACGCCTCAGATGAGTCATGTTTTTTCGAGCGTGCAGCCGGCTTCATCGAATTATAAGACGTTGTCACGTCAAAAACTTCTGAAAAATAAGCCTTTCATTTAACACCTAAAAAAATATATTTCTAGTTTTTATAAGTGATAAATATGTAATTGACAGCTAAATTTAATGACATCTCAATATTCTTAAACATGGTTAAACTAAATGAAAACATTGAGCGCATATGTTTTTATCAAACATTTCAAGTTAATCGTTTAAAATAATTAAATCCTTTTGAGTTATCGACCAAATTTTGTACTGTGACTCTTTATGACCTTGTGAAATTAATAGGACAAATTTTATTTTCTAGAAATTGGGAGAGGGAGATATATATGTATTTTATTTAATTTTAATATTCGAGAAAGTGCAAGTTTATGATAAAGCCATGTGGATAGTCCTATCAGTTTACCATATTTCTTAATACATTATTATTTTTTATTTTATTTATTTATTTATTTAGGCAACTTCTAATGATAATAATCAAGATGAAAATGAAGTAGAAGAGGCTCCCTGAAGAGAGGGGCAAATATGGAAATGTCAGCTAATCAAGGGACATCTGAAGAAGTGGTAGGTACTTATAGATTTAGAAAGAATAGAATAGAAATAGATCAGATAAAAATAAAGTTGTCATTATTTTTGGAGTTTTTAAAAAATTGCCAATTTGAATGACAGGAAATTCAATCCAATGCGACGTACCACTCTGTCTCCTCTTTCAGTGGCAGTAACAATAATATATTGTATATCATTCTCAGCAGAATTATAATGTAGTCAGAAATATAATGTATTCTACTGAGAATGATATACAATATATTATTGTTACTGCCACTGAAAGAGGAGACGGAGGGGAATATCGCATTGGATTTCCTTCACTGACTTTTCAAAACCCTGAAAGAAGGAGGGAATAGCTCTCCGAAACGACGGTTTTATGAATAAAAAGATAGTGTAAATTATCTTCCTTCTTTTTATGTGTTTAGTTTTTATTTGGGCCATTGATGAAAACGTCAGCTCACACAAGTAAGGTAGTGGCAACAGAATTATGTATTATTCATTAGCACGCACGCGCGTTATTAATCTACTATTGTCATATCGCTTTTCCATGTAGGCGTTTGGCGATGTAATCGATTTATAAATATGTCTGTTATAGGTACTTAATTGTGTATTTATAAAAATTAATAAAAATGCTGTACGGATTTGATATTTGTAATATATTAAAATACAAGTTACAAACAGCGGGGGTAGGGGGTTGCAATTTTTTTTTCATACTAAAGGGGATCGCGTAATGAAAAAGGTTGAAAAACACAGCATTAGATCGTCTACTGAGAGAATAGATCAAGAGGTAGATTTTCTATATCATATGGTAATTTTTTTAACATATTTTTATATTTTTATTTAGGATTCTGAACACAATGACAGGATGCTGTCTAGACTGGCACAAAGAATGGGATATGGATATGAGGTATTTTTTATTTTTTCATTTTTATATTTAGAGGGGGAGAGGGGGAAGGGAGTAGTGTTAGTGCATTATAGAGTAGGAGACCTGAGTTCAAGCATGTAACATTTAATCTGCTATAATCTGGCACTACACTAAAGGCTAGTTTAGACGTGCTTAGTACTTGCCATTAGTACTATTCCATTTACTAAGCAATTAGTAGACTAACTGGTTAGTAGTGGTTCACACGTCTGTCTCTACTAACCAGTGTAATTAGTGTATAGTGAATGTTGCAAGAAGACAATTCGAGTTGTCAATATATGTGGTAGGGGAAGCTACTTGCCATTAGTAAATAGAACCCATTTCTATTCACTAGCACTTGCCGCTCTACTAATACTAACCACTTATTTTGTGTGTTTACACGACACAGAATTAGTGCGAGTGGTTTGCACCAATACTTAGTAGTAAGCCCGTGTAAACTAGACTTTATACTCATTTGATGGCACACACATAATCTGGATACATTTCTGGAATTAACCAATTAAACATTTCTTTTGATGTTACATATTTTTATTTATCATGTAATATTTTACATTTTTATTATTTATATTATTTTAACTTTACCAATAGTAATACTCATACTTCTTTCCGAACCGAAACGATTTTCCACCCCCACTCAACTCCTTATATTATACAAGTTGCCCAAATTCGCCCCTGTCTTGAATATTGCTCGCATTTGTGGAGAGGGGCCTCCAAGCATTCTCTTAATACCTTAGATGCAATTCAGAGACGAGCTATCAGACTGATAGGCGATCCCACATTAACTGACACTCTCGACTCCCTGGCCCATCGTAGATCTGTCTCCGCCCTTTCCCTTTTTTATAGATATTACCATGGCTTTTGTTCTGACGAAATAAAATCGATAATCCCACCAAAGGCTTCATTTGCGCGAAATACACGATTTTCTAAAATTCAACACCCCTACGCGCTTAAACTAGATACTAATCGAACAAACGCATTCGCCAATTCATTTATCCCTATGACATCTAGAGACTGGAACTCTCTTCCCCGATCGTCTTTCCAGCAACTTATAACCTTCAATCTTTCAAGACCAGCATCCACAGATACCTTCGACTGCTACCCAATCCCTAAATCTCCCCTCATCTTCACGTTACAAGGGTCCACCACGGAAGTAAAGAGGTTGTACCTTCTTGGTGCAACTTCTTCTTTTATCAATATCATTATAAAAAAAAAAAACAGAAAAATATATATCTATTTTAATAAATGAGGGGAGGGGCAGATTTATGACAAAGTCGTCATTTTACTCATTTATTTATATATTTTTAGGGTGACGATGAAGACACTGATTCTTCAGAAGAAGAAGATGAAGAAGAAACTGAAAATCAAAGTGATGATGGTAGTAATGATGGAAATGATGATGGAGATGATTATAAATTACAAAATAAACCATTTCTTGTGATGGTTATGTTGGAGATGATGATGATGAAGTTAATGACCAAGCCAATGATAGAAAATGATGATGATGAAGAGTAGGTAGATTTATCAAATAAAGAATAGAAATAGATCAGATGAGATCAGATAACAAGCATCATGACAAGTTAAATCATATCAAACAGATAATTTAATTAATTAGATGATTAGATCAAAAAGCAAATTTGTATTATTTTTAGGGGAGAGCGTAGGGAGAAATTGAATTTTTTTACTTTTTCCTCTAATTTTTAATCAGGGCATTAGAATACCATTTAAGACACCTGCCAGCCTAGACCTTAATACCAAAGTAAAAATTATATTATAAGAAATAATAATTTTAGTACATTAAACATTAATTTATACAACCTATGTATTTTGATCCTGCCCTTTGACTCGGAGACATGAATAAAAGGTTGACTTCCAGAAATAGGATAGATTGTTATAGTTGGTGTTTCACAAGTAAAAATAAAAATTTTAAAATTAAAAAAAAAAATTAATAATATTTTTGGAGTTTTATTTAGTTACTCTATACTATATGTTCGGGTTTTTAGAGCTCTAGAAAACCTTTAATGGAAAAATCAACCAACCCGAAATAGGGGATAAGCAGTGGCAGTCTTAGACCCTTTTAGAGCAGTGGTTCTCAACCTTTGTGACCCATCGCCCCTTTCTGGATGATGACTAACACCTATCGCCCCTTCATTTTCAGAGATATGTCTAATTTTAATTTGAAGTAAAGTGTAATAATAAATCAGTTTTATTATTTTAAACAATTTTATTACTGTATATAAAAACAACCAAAGCAGTTTTATCCGGTCACTCTTAAATAAAATAGAAAAAAATTAAAATGTACTTTTCTTACAGATTTTTTTAAGAACAAAGAAGTGAAATAATTAACTAAGATCATTGACGGACATTTAAAAAACAGGAGTACATGTTTTCATTTTTAAATTGGAATCTGAAAAAATTAAGAAAGTTGACAATTAGCCCAGTAAATAGAGGAACCAAAAAGTGGTTCAGCTTACATTAATTGCGGGAAAATATTTTTTCTAGGATCGTTTTGGTATGGTGTGGTTATGCGAAATCTAAGTTTGCGACTTCGAAAGTGTGGGGAACAACTTTTGGTGGCCGAAAAACCACGAAATTTTCGGACTTTATCCAGTTTCTTGCTTATAGCTCGAAACGGTCCATATTTTGTAATTAATCATTCTATCATAAATTAAAGAGGATACAATTTGGCGCCGAGTAAAAAAAATATGCAAAATTGGTCTAGTTGTTCGATTGTTTATAGGGATTCAAAAATCTGCTCTCCGGATCACTTTTGAATACCTATCCCAAAAACTCAAACTTTTTTCGATTTTTTCCCATTTTGACCATGAAGGAGCACGTTTTCAACAAAGACCACTATACTTTAAATTAGATTAACTTTTCTACAATTGAAACAAAGTTTCATCTTAATTGGATAATGGTATCCCATGCTGCAATGAGGTTGATGTTTTGAAAAACTGCAATTTTTTGCAAAAAAATCGCAGTTTTTGCTTCATAAAATGAAAACCACTCATCCTAGAAATTTGATTTCTGTCTCATTCTCTAGGAAATTTTGATGACTTTGAAAGTTTACTTGGAGCACTTTTTTAGAATTTTCTTAGATTTATAGATATCCAGCATTTTCCATTACGCTTTTCAGGATTAATTTTTATTTATTCGACGCGAAATTTTGACCTCTTTAATTTACTATAGGACGGTTATTTGCAAAATATGAACTGTTTTCGAAGTTATAAGCGGGAAACTGGAAAAACTCGAAAATTTCGAAGTTTTAGGCCCCCAAAGCTCTCTCACACATTTTCGAGGCCGGAAACTTAGATTTCGCATACCCACAAAAAATCATTTTCCCGCAATTAATGTAAGCTGAAACCCCTCTATTTACTGGGCTAAGTTAAAGTTTGAAAAATAAATGAAAGGTTGAAAACTTTGTTATTGTTTTATTTTACCCGGCAACTTCTACTGTACAGTACTATTTTAATTTCGCCCCTTAGAATACTCATCGCCCCTCACTTATTTATCGCCCCCTGATAACCCAAATCACCCCCAGGTTGGGAACCACTGCTTTAGAGTCAAGACTCTAGAGTAGGGTAAGGTTGAAAAAACTGAAATGTAATCAGAAGAGAAAAAAAAGATTAAAATCGGTTAACATCTTTCCCGCGCAATCGAACTTTAAACTTATGAAAAATTGCAAAAATCATGATATTTTTAAATTTTTTTTATTACTTAAAATTTTTAAAATAAACACACTCTAGTGTTTTATGCTTGTTCTATAGTTTAAATAACCTAAATAAATTAAACTAAAAAAAAAGCATTTTATTTAATATATTGAAAAAATTGTATTGATTGTTTGGATTATATAATTATATAAATAAATACAATTCTTTTATAAAAAACAATCTTCAAACATGTATTAAAATAACAAACATTTCGTTCCGCAGAATCTATCAATGGAATTAAATAAATTTAAAAAAAGAAAAAAGTAAAATAAATACTTTTATACCTAGACAAAGATTTGCTTGGTGATAATATTAACTTGAATAAAAATATAAATATTTAGGAAAAATGATTTTTCATTAAAATTTTTTCCTAAATATAGAAAATCAGTTCATATTTCCCCTTTTGTTAATTAAATTTTTGTTGTTAAAAATTTCGATTATTTCTAAAATTATTATTTTTTCTTAAGGTAGATGTTCCGCCAAATGCGTTTTCTTAGGATTTTTGGAAATTTATACAGATAATTATTTAAATACTTCTACAGCGATTACTGGCAAAACGAAATTTATGAAGAATACAGTTCCGGAGATATTAAATTTCAAAAATCGAGTTTTTCAGGCTCTTTAACATTGCACTATACGGGATATCGGAAAATTTACATACATATTTAATTATAATTAAGAAAACCTTACCATTTTTATAAAAAACTAAACCAACATAAAACAATAACCAATACATATTTTAAGACAATTTTGATTCATAGTTACAACACAGTTTGAATAATTGGGGTTTGATGCTTGGGGTGATTTATTAATTAAAGACGAAAAATATATGTAACACACGTGATTTTATTATAGGTTATGTACATTAGTTGGTTGGCTCAAAAAAGTGGAACTGATAGTATTAAGTTATGAGCACTTCCTCCCGGGATCCAGTCGGTAGTGCCAACTTATGAATAATTTAATCTGGAAGATTTGGCGGAGATTTCAAAACGGCGATGCCCGCTTTTCCATCCCGCCGGCCTTGAAGTATCTTCAACCTTCGATGTGGTGTAATTGTGGACTGTATCTTGGTTAGTCAATTGGTAATTGACACAGCTTCATTGTTGACCTTCTTGTCGTGGTGCCGTTAGGAAGACGCACCTCGACCACTCTGGCTACATTGTCGTCTCCAGGGAATAATTTGATTATTCTGCCTAGTCCCCATTTCAGAGGAGGCAGGTTGTCTTCTTTAAGAAGAACTAGAGATCCTACTTCTAGATTTTTGTGGGTCTCTTTCCATTTGTTTCGAACCTGCAATTCTGAAACATATTCCAAACTCCATCTTTTCCAAAAGGATTGTATTAATTTTGATAGATAGTGATATCTTTTTAATCTGTTGTCTGGTACATTCATATAATTCGGCTCAGGTATACTGGTAGCCGACTTACCGATTATAAAATGTGCAGGTGTAAGTGGGGAGAAGTCTGATGGATCGGAGGATATAGGAGTCAAAGGACGGGAATTAAGAATTGCCTCTATTTGTGTCAACACTGTGCAATATTCTTCAAAATTTAATTTTGAATTGCTCAGAACCCTATGCAAATGATATTTAGTCCGTTTAATTAAACTTTCCCAACTTCCTCCAAGATGTGGACTTTTAGCGGGAATAAAATGCCATTGAATACAGTCATTTGACAAGGCATGAGACACATTATTGAAGTCAGAATCAATAAATTTAAAAAGTTCGATTAATTTAGAATTAGCCCCAACGAAATTAGTCCCGTTGTCCGAAAACATATGAGCAGGCCTGCCTCTTTGTGCTATAAATCTTTTTAATGAGTTCAAAAATGCATTACTTGTTAAATCTGACACTAATTCCAGGTAAACTGCTCTTGTTGATAAACATGTGAATAAACAAATGTAGGCTTTAACTAATCTAGGGCGTCTAGAACTCCCTTCTTTTAGTGTTACTGGACCAGCATAATCTACTCCAACACTGTGAAAAGGTAAAAATTGATCAAATCTTACGTTTGGAAGATTTCCCATTAAATATTGATTTGGCTTAGGTTTTACTCGAAAACATTGGACGCACTTGTGAACAACCTCCCTTGCAAGATTTCTACCTCCAATAGGCCAATATTTTTCACGAATTGAATATAAAAGTTGTTGGGGGCCGCAATGAAATAATCGTAAATGTTCAGATGTCATTAATAATTTTGTAAATATGTGCTTATTAGGTAACAAAATGGGATGCTTTTTATTATGATCGAAATTAGAATGTTGTATTCTACCACCTACTCGAATAATTTCCTCCTCGTCTATAAATGGATTAAGATTTAATAGAATACTTTTATTATTTAATGGCTTTCCCTTACTTAGCGAATTGTAATCTTCGGAAAATGATTGTTTCTGAGTTAATCGTATTAAATTAATTGTTGTCGAATTAATTTCAACTGTGGATAGAGGACCTGATAATATTGAAATTTTATTTTTCCTATTTTTAAAATTTGTAAATGAACGATAACAGTAAGAAAATACTCTGATTAATTTGTAGAAGCAAGAGAATTTATTAAAAATATCTAATTCGGGAATAGTTATCGAAAGAGTTGTAATTATTAATCCTTTTTTAAGCAGGTCGATTTTATTAAATTTCGATATAGAATGCACATAAATTGTATGGTTTTCCAGCCAATTGGGGCCTTTAAACCAAAAATTATTGTCTTGTAATATTTGACGCGTTGAACCTCGCGATAATAAATCTGCGGGGTCATCTGTTGTAATAATTTTGTTAAAGTCTAAACTATTCGAATATTGAATTGTGTCAAATTTTGAATGCCAAAATATACCTAATGTTTTATTTTCTTCACCAAATTCTAAAATGTTAGACTCTAAATTATCGTTTAATTTAATTTTATTTAAAATTTCTTTATCGTTAGACAACCACTTTCTTAATTGAAAACAACTTTTGGCTAAAATATTAGTAATTTCATTTTGTAGCTGCAAAAGTTCAGTTCGCGAATTCGAACCTGTTAATAGGTCGTCTAGATAAAAATTGTTTAAGATAACTTTAGAACCTTGTGGATAATCGATTGGATTTTTAAATGCAAATTGGTTACTGCATCTATTTGCTAGAAATGGTGGACTTGTTGTGCCATATGTCAGTGTGTTTAATTTATAAACTTCTAAATTTTCTCGCCAAAATATTTTTTGAAAATTACTCTGATCCGAATTAATTACAACTTGTCTGTATATTTTCGAAATGTCACCATTCAATTTAAAATCGTGATTTCGAAATTGTATAAAAATTGTAAAAAGATTATTTTGAATAGTAGGCCTAGTAAATTGTAAATAATTAAATGATAAATTATTATAAGATCCTTGCGATGCATTGAAAACTACTCGAAGCTTAGTAGTGGGACTTGATTTTTGAATTATATCTAAGTGGGGTATAAAATATTTTGGACTATCTGATTTAATATTTTCTGAAACTTTACTCATATGATTTAATTGGAAATACTCATTTATAAAATTGCAATAATCATGTTTAAATTCACCGATTTTAATAAATCTTTTTTCTAATTGGAAGAATTCATGTAACGAAATATTATTTGATTTACCTTGGTGTAATTCTTTTCTAGTAGGAATTGTAACCTGAAATCGTTCATCTGAATGCCTTTCGAAAGTTTTAACTAAATGATCTTCATGAAATTGTTCCCTTGTGGAAAAATTAGGATTTTCGCTTAGAACTTCTTCACTTTCACAAAATTGTGTCAACTGACCATCTAAGATATCAGTTCTTGCGAGAATGACAGAACCTTTATTCTGATTTGATTCGCAATTCATATTTCCTGCTACAATCCAACCGAATTTGCTATTTTGTAAAATTGGAAGATTTTTTCCTAATAAAATTTGACCAGCGCATAAAGTATCATAAAATATATGTGCTCCAAGCAACATATCTATATCTCCAGTTACGTTAAAATTTTTATCAGCTAAAGTTATATGATTTGGAATTTGTAATTTTGAAATATCAAAAGAACATGAAGGAATTTTATCAGTAATGTTATCGAGAACTAAAAATTGACTAAATTGTTTGTAATGTGAATTGAGAGAAAAAATGTTTAAACCTACTTTATAATTCTACTTGTTTTTGAATATTTCCAATTCCCATTATCGTAAAGTTTATTTCAGATTTCTTTAATTTTAATTTGGCACACAGATTATTTGTTATTATATTTCTTTGTGAGCCATTGTCTACAAGAGCTCAACATATATGAAAATTGCCGTTATTATCTTTTATTTTCAATTGAACTATCGATAAAAGAGTTTTAATGGAATGATTACTTGCAAATAATTCTGTTGCGCTACCTGATTGGACATTCGCGGGTTCATTTGACGAACTATTATTTGCTACCTGGACATTGTTTTGGAGACAATCTCGATGTAATAACGAATTAATTGGTCTTTTACATCTTGAACATTTAGACAATTTACATTTCCAAAAAAAATGAAAGGGTTTTAAACAGTTCCTGCATAATTTCAAAGTGTTTACTTTTTGAAGTCTTTCGACTAAACTTAAATTTATGAATTCATCGCACTTATAAATAGAATGCGTTGGATTTTTACAATAAAAGCAAGATGGCGTCGATGTAGACAAATGAACGAGTCTTTTATCTAATCTAACCACTGCTTTTTCACTACTTTTCGAATTCTCCAGTTTATGCAGCATATCGCATTTATCCTGGATGAACTCGGACATATTTGCCATTGTCGGCAGTTCACGTGCGTTGGGACGCTGTTCCCAATCGCGTCTTGTTGTTTTATCAAATTTATTGATAATAATATATATAATTAGTGCGTCCCAATGTGTAACGGGTTGCCCTAACGATTCTAGTGATCTTAAATTATTCTGTACAGTGTCGAAGAGATTCTGCAGTTCCAAATGTGTTTCTTTGGCCATTGCTTGAAGATCGAAAATACTCTTTATATGATTATAGACAATCAAAGATTTATTTTCATATCTTTTCTGCAATAATGACCAAGCTATTATATAATTTGCTTGTGTTATTTTAATATTTTTTATTGCTAATTGGGCTTCACCCTTTAGAGACGATTTTAAGTAATGCATTTTTTGAACATCACCTAAATTTTTGTTTTGATGAACTAGTTCTTCAAAACAGTCTCTAAATTCGAGCCAATTATTATAATTGCCATCGAAAGTAGGTAAATTTATTGTAGGTAATTTTACCTCTATGTGTTGGCTTTTATTATTTAAATTATTTGCAGATATGGCCTGCCCATTGCTAATTGATTCTGAAACATCAATTATGCGTCTTACCTTAGCAGTTACTGAAAAGTAACTGGTTTCAAACGCATCCCTTTCGTCATCTTCACTTGGAGGCACCTGGTCGTTTTCGATGGACAAAAGCTCGATTTGCTCCTGAATCTGATTGAATTCCTGGTAAATCGGGTCAATCTTTTCCAGGCGACGCTTTAATTCCACAATATCATTTGCATTTGGTTCCTGCAATGATTTATGAAATTTATCTAGTCTCGTTAATTGAGACTTGAGGGCTCCTCTTTTAATTTTTAATTGTCTTAAATCCATTTCTAAAAGAGTGTTTTCACAAATAGAATACAACAGAAATGAATTAGTAAAATATTAAAAAATGATTTGTGATAAATGAAAAGGAATTACTTAATTACTGCACTTTTTTTAAAATCAAGCCAGCCACTCAATATACTTAGCTGAAATATGTTAATTTTTCTTTGTTCACGGGTTTTCGTCAGATCCACCGCTGCAAGCTGTTCCAAAATTTTTCTAGTATCGTGGCTCGATAAATCCGGCTCGAAGGACCAATGAATAATTGGGGTTTGATGCTTGGGGTGATTTATTAATTAAAAGACGAAAAATATATGTAACACACGTGATTTTATTATAGGTTATGTACAGTAGTTGGTTGGCTCAAAAAAGTGGAACTAATAGTATTAAGTTATGAGCACTTCCTCCCGGATCCAGTCGGTAGTGCCAACTCATGAATAATTTAATCTGAAGATTTAAGTGAGATTTCAAAACAGGCGATGCCTGCTTTTCCACAGTTTCTGAGATAATAAGGAATAAATAATGAAAAATGTATAATGAAAAATTTACACTAAAAACAAGCTGGCAACAACGCATTTATTTAACCAGCGAAAGATGCATGCGCTCGATTTCACAAAATTATACATTTTCATAAGGTGTAACGTAGGCCTTGATTATCATTTGTTAAAAAATAACAACGATTTTTATAGAAATTTAAAATGTATTTTATCTGTCATTTTAATATAAAAATATTCAATCCCTTACAATGGTGCCAAATTTGTCAAACGAGTACGGGATTGGCTAGAATTGGTACATATACAGCAAAAAGTTTTGTGCTTTTTTATTTATTTATTTATTTATTTATTTTGAACGGAACAATTCCTTTTACATATTTACAAGCACACATTTACATAAATTACAAGAATACATTATTATATAAGAATACAAATCATACAATCAGACTCAACCAAACATAAGCAAAGTCTATCTACTCCAGCATCAGTCTCCTAACACTACCAAGAGAACAATTGACAACGTCAAACGCCAATGAACACCCCATTACATATGTTCATCATTCGGTTTAGGGGGAAGCCATCATATAGTTTGATCTCGGGCAGTCAATGTAAAACATGTCTTGCGATCTCAAACTGCGCATGGAACATTTATTTTTAGTTGGATAGTGGAAACTGCTATCTATCTGGCTGTTTAATAATTTATAAACAAAGGACACATCAAAAAATTCACGTCTCCTATCAAGATCAGGAATAATAAATTGAGTTTGCAAGGAGACATTTGAAGAGGTATCATTTAGGGATAAAGAGTTTAAAGGATAGCTTTCGAAGAAATTTATTCTGTACAGATTGGAGAAGTTTTTTTTCTACTGAGTAAAAAGGACTCCATACTTCAGTGGCATACTCAACAATTGGACGAACTAAGGATTTGTAAAGATGGATGTAGCATTGGATATTTCTAAATTCGTAAGAATTGCGGGTAATGAAACCGAGTGTTCTAAGAGATCGTCTGTAGATGTCATGGATATGATCCTTGAAACACAGTTTACTATCAAAGAGGACACCAAGGTCACGTATATTCTCAGTTCGAACAAGTTGTGGGCCAAGAAGAGAGTAAGAATGCATAACAGGATTTACTTTACGAGAGAATGAAATTATGGAACATTTAGAAAGATTCAACTGCAGTTGGTTAGTACAACACCACTCCTGAAGTCTGTCTACAGTTGTCTGTAATCTCTCACAGTCTGCAAGAGAAGAAACTTCAAGATAAATCTTTAAGCTCGTCAGCAAACAACAGAAACTGAGCATCATGTAGAGCAGTGTGTATATCATATATAAAAAGAAGAAATAAAAATGGTCCCAGATGAGATCCCTGAGAAACCCCGGATGATACTGTGAATGGAGTTGATTGGAAAGTTTTAATTTTGACTAATTGGGTTCTGTTCACAAGGAAACTTTATGAACTATGAATCATTGCCTGTTCTATATACTCTAATATTAACTTTTTGCTAGTATTGTCCCGAAACAACTACCTTAATTCTGCTTTTTATCTAAAATTTAGAGATTGGAAAAGTCATAAATTGTGGCCCAGACTAGTTGATAAGTTATTATCTAAATATTCCTATAATTAAAAATAAAACTGCTGTATGGAAGAAGAGTTTTTAAAATTCATTATTATATAATCATCTTGTTTGCTGGCATAGTATTCATCTATCTCTTATATAGTGAACTTGGTGGATACATTTATCAAAAGCACTAAAATGTTTTTTCCTTTTGAGCACCTCATTATTACCTGACTAGGAATAGGCAATAATTACAAATAATTTAATTCGAAATGTCATTTTTTAAAAATTGATATCTAATAATTTATTTAACATTGGCTTTTTTATTTATTTATTTTTTCAAGTTTTTATATAAATATTTCATTTTCAAGTAAAAATAAAAATCATGTCATACATGGTACAATGTAATTAAAATAAGTTGGCTTTTTGAATTTCCGATTCTAAAATTAATGTAATTCCTATGTTGCTTTACTGTTTTTTATGTATTTGATAATTATTCGAAGCTAACTAACTTGTCTATCACGAAATATAAACATCAAAATTTCAACCAGAACATTCTATTACTTACTAATGTATAATTTTTGTATTATTTTCAGGAAATAAATGAAGTTTATCCTCATAGATTATTATTTGAAACTTCATTTAGTAGAATGTTCCCAAAATACAGAAAAATTTATATTAGAGAATGTTGGCCTTCAGTGGAAAAAGCATTAAATGGTGTTAAAATCAAAGCTGATTTGGACCTCTCGACAAGTACCATCGAAGTTCGAACTATTCGAACTACTAGGGACCCATATATAGCTCGATCAAAGCCAGAGATATGGTCAAACTCATATCTCGAGGTGTTCCATTTGAACAGGCGGTGAGGGTTCTCGATGATAATGTGCAATGTGAGATTATTAAAACAAAAAATTTATGTAGAGAAATCAAAAAAGAAATTTATTAAAAGACGTCAAAGTTCAAGTGTGGCGAAAAAGACTGCACTTTGAAACAAATCTACGAAAATTTGACAGGCTGTTCTCTTTTTTTTTGTACAAGGGCAAACTGTAGCAACTATAGGATCCTATAGTGGTTTAGCGCTGGTACGAAAAATTATAATAGATACTTTTCAAAATTGTCACCCTTATTATAATATTCAAAATTTAATTATCAAAAAACACCTTGCTCAAGTTCCGAATTTAAAAAATAAAAGCTGGAAAAATATTTACTAAAATTAAAATATACAAAGTATAAAAATTATCATGAAGCTAAAAAAGTTAATAAAGAAAATACACCAATCCCATCGCCAGAAGAGAAACAAGAGCCTAAAAAATTACGTCAAATCAAGAAACAAAAAATGTTTGATCCTCCTGAAGAGCCAACTACGAACATTGAAGCTACAAAGAAAAAAAAACATGATGATATAAATAAAAGTCAAAATTGGTGGGAGGGGATGTCTTGTGTGATGATACCTCGAAAAGACTGGCTTACTAACAACGTTTTGTTGCGAGAGGAGAGACCTTCCCATAATGGAGAACCTTAAACCCGATGACGACGTGAAGTGCGCGGCTGGATTGGCAAGTGTTCAATCCAGTGGCACTCCACGAGACCTTTCCATAATGGAGAACCTTAAACCCGATGACGACGTGAAGTGCGAGGCTGGATTGGCGAGTGTTCAATCCAGTGGCACTACACGAGAGATTACAAGAATGAAACTCCTTGCAGCGACAAAAGGAGCTCTGAATCCAGCTGATTTAGGCAGCAGAGGTTGTTCTCCGCGCCATTTAATAGAATCTCGATGGTGGGAGGGGATGTCTTGTGTGATGATACCTCGAAAAGACTGGCTTACTAACAACGTTTTGTTGCGAGAGGAGAGAAAACGGAAGAGAAGAAGACAGAAGAGAAGTTGGAGGAGAAGAAGATGGAAGAGAAGAAGAATTAGGGATCCGGCAAGATATCGGGAAGTGTCGGAAAGTGAGTGTTAAAAGGTTTACCTTTTAAGGTGGGAGTGTGTCAGGTAGAATGGCTTCAAATTCGCGCCATGAGTTTGGTGTAGGGTTTTTGAATGAGCCAATCTGTGTGTTGGCACCTCTGAAATTCAAAAAGATGACATGGAACCTCTTACATTCTAGAATTGTACACACGTGAAAATAGCAACGCTTTTGGAAAAGAACATGACAACTCATTCGTCATTCATCATTGGGCATGAAAGCAAGCATGGAACTGGCACTCAACTCGGCCTCTTGTCTGTTAGCTTTCAAATTGAATACATTTACACACGTAAAAAAATAATCATTCTTTTGTTTTTAGATTCTCTGCTTTTTTTAAGCTAAATAAAATTATATAAGGGATTTTAAAAATACTACCGTAAGTAATGCATCATTTCTTTTAATTTTCATTGATAAAGGTAGAGGGATTCACAATGCTTTTTTCTTTTTACGGATTTTTTGTTTTGTCTAAAATATTTTAATTTAAACATATACCATTGGAATAATTAAATTAAATTAAATCCTGGCCCTTTATTTATATGCAAAATAAACGTCTAAAATATGTAAATTCAAACATGAAATATGCAAATTCAAAATATTAAATATGTTATTATTATTAATATATTATACGATCTTTTTATAAAAATGGAAATATTATATTTATATAGACGTTTATTTTGCATATAAATTCCATTAACAAGTTTTGAGGATGAGAAAGCGATCTGGCTATGCTCCGGACTCGGCAAATTTAATCTCAACTGATCTTTTCAATTAATTTTAAAGTAACTATTGATAGATGAAAATCTCAATAAAAAAGTTTGTTTACATTTTTTTGAATTAGGTATCTTTTATTTTTAATTGTTTTTTTAATTTTAAAAACCCACTAATAGGTTATAGCAAATATTATTAATATATGTGGAGATGGGACTGGATCAATGGAATTGAAATAATTATCGGAAAAGAGGTTTTTTTTCTTTAATAATTAGTTTTTTCCTCTTATTAAAAAACAAGGACTAAAAGATGATCAAGGACAGTCGATGGCGGAGAAGTAATCTCCGGAATCGAAGCTCAAAAACAATGTATGCATAAATTCATGTAAAATAATTGGTTTAATAAATTTATTTAATTGATTATAGTATTAAATCCCAACAATGGGTTAATAAGAAATATATTTATACATTAGAATTTGGCAATTTTAATTGATTATTATAAAACTCGGCTATAAATTGTTATTTAATTAAAAAAAATAATTATACGGAATTTATTTATATACCTATATATACATAATCTGTGGGCCACTAGAAAATTAGGAATGCAAAAACTGGGGCTGGGAGTGGGTGGTGCAGGGTTGGTGGAGTGGCGGGTTCGGGGTCCAGGGGGCGGTACGGGGGTGTGGTGTACGGGTGCGGTATGGGGCGGGGGTCCAGGGTCGTAGCGGGGCTGGTATGGGGGTGGGGTGCCGGGGTGTTGTGCAGGTGACTGGGTGGTTTTTATCAGAATTTTAAATTAAAAATAATATTATATATAACTTTTAACTGAAGCAAAAAAGTTGCCGAGCATCGCTCGGTGGCTCCAGGTACTTATTCTAATGCATATATATTTAATTTAATATTTTATTTCACTCATATTATTAATGAAATTTTTCCTAATTAGTATTATCATTCTCTACAATTTGCAATTTAGATGAAAACGTTAATACTTAGTATAAAATATTGATTTTTAATTTCTAATATTTATTTTTTTAGGTTGACAATATAATTTTTTTATATTTTAATTAGACGGAACGAAAAAATGGATTTCAGGTATAAATCTAGTAATTTTTTATATTAATTTCAATTTTCTTTTTCGTTACTGCCTTTATAATAAAGTTTTTATCATCTCGTTTTATTAATTTGAGATTTTATAAAGTGTTACATTTAATTGGGGGTGGAAAAATTTCTCTTTATCCAAGTGTCTGTGAATTTTGTACAAAAACCTATAGATGTAGTAGTACTTTTTCTAGACATAGAAGATTATACTGTCCAAAATATAAAGAATTTTTAAATATGCAAAACAAAAATGAAATAGGGGAAGTAGCCCATTCGGATATTAAAATATCTAACAAATTTAGTAAAACATTTATTGACGATACTTAAATTTTCCGATTTGAAAACTCTCGACCCATTTATATCTCAAGAAAAAAAGACAAAATAAATGTGGGCTATCAAAGAAATCCACAAAGAGGCTGGTTGATAGATTCAGTCATTGAATTCTACTTCTCTAAAATTATTGATGATTTTCCACAGATCTCTCTTTTAAAATCCTATTATTGTTATTTTCTTAAAGACAACTATAATTTTTCCAGTGATCCCCTAAATAATTATAATTTTAACTAAAATATCTATCCTATTGTTTCCTTTTAATCCAACAAATACTCATTGGACTTTGATCTATATAGATATAAAAGGAAAAATAATAGAACATTATGACCCACTAGCCCGCATTCGAAAAGTAAATGACATTAATTGTTATATAAAGAAATTAATAAAAAATCTAAATTCTAAATTAGGGCACCAATCCGAGTAGAAAGTATCATTTCCTGCATGTTCACAGCAGGAAGACAAAATTAATTGCGGAGTTTACATTTGTTTTTTTGCTTTACAAAAAATTTATACTCATCCTTTGACTCAAAATTTTTCTCCTTTGGCATTTAGAAAAAAGATGTATTATAAAATTGCTCAAGATTGCCTAGTAAATAACAATTATTCCCCCAGTATAGACACCGTAGCAAGATGTTCTAACTGTCATCAAATTCATAATCGTATCGGGAATAAATCAATTAAATAATTTTCTTTTTCTTTAAAGAATTCAAAGGGTCTTATTTACTTGGTGCAAATAAATATATATATCTTATATATCCATTAATATCCAATTAATAAATAGAGATGTGTATATTTATTTTCAACGAGCAAAAGGACCCTCACTTTAATGTATCATTTAAATTCAACAACTCTGCTATCATGAAATCATTAAAATAAAGGTTAATTTCATGATTCTTATAAAATCTTTATATGGACATGTATAATTTTCTGGATGTTTTCCCTGGCTGTAACTGATTCTAGTTCATATTTCGTTGCCTTCAAGTGAAAACCTCGTAAGTCCATTTTGCGAAATTTTAAAGCAGAAGGATAAAACTGAATAATTAACTTTTAGCATGATATATTAATTAATAAGAAAGATTCATATTGCTATGATATCATGTCATATCAAATATCATCCATTCAAGTCTAATATTATAGTTTTCATTATAATTAGCTAACTCTTTTGAAAAAATGGAGTTACGAGGTTTTCACTTGGACACGACGATTTGTTACTATGTGATATATCAATAGCATATTTATTTATTCTTTTTTATATTTAATATATTTATATTTAAATTGAATTTTCATTAAATATATACATATCGTTGTTATTCAATAGCATATTTTTTTTATTAATTTTCTTTATATGTAATATTTCTCAGATCGCATATGGTTATCTTGTAAAAGGTAAATCAGAGAAGGTGTTTTATGATTTGTTCAAATGTAAATAATACATACTAATATACTGATATACATATATTCATTTATAAATATATTAGATTATATTTGCACCAACCACACCTCTGATTTATCTTTAAAAATCCACAACTCTGCTAGGTTATTCTCAGGAAAAATCCCCCATCCCTTTCCAACCATTGTTATAATTTTCCTTTCCAAATTTTTTTCAAGGGGGTGGGGGGTTTAATGCTAAGATTTTGTACTAGCTGCTCTGCTACGGCATAACGCGCGAAGGTCGTTTGGCGTCCTACCATAATTGTTTTTCTGTGAATTGGCTATAAAAAAAATTTAGGCAAATTTTCTATTGTATAAATATTATATAATATTAAATATGCTTCTATATCTGAGGAAATATCCCGCTTTGGAACGAATGATTTATGGTAATGCACATAGGACCCGCGATTGCATCTTCAATCATTTTTATCATTTTGAGAGTTACCTATATTTGAATTGGACAAAATAAAAACATTCTATGTAATGTAAATCTTAATTTCATTAAATAATTACAGATTAAGCTTGTCTGTAGCTAGGGGTCCACAGTTATAAATTTAATATCTTATGGGGCCGTAAATTATTCCACTTGGTTATCCTATCAAATATTATCCTATTCCTTCATTTCCTTTCCTGACGAGAAAGTTCATCGCCTTCCCTATTGGCTCTCGTTGAACTATGATATATTTATATAAATATATATAGACCAAGAAATTCTATATTTATTTATAATATATATCGTAGACTAAAAATGAATAAATAGTATTTTACAATATAAAATAAAATAAAATTTTATTGATTAAATAATACATACATTGTCTATTACAAATTATTTTTATTTAAATACATGTTCAATTTTGTTAATATTGTAAAATAATGAATAAGTTTTAATAAATACATTTAACTAAATATACCTTTTTTTACTTATTTTTTCTTTTCATCATCATAGAATGTAAACAGACTCTACCTCAAGACAGCTTCCGACTTAAATAATATTACCACAGCAATTATTTATACTATTTTTTTTAATTTCTCATACGATTTAAATCGTTTTTATAATCTAACTTTAATGAAATAAGAGCAACGGTCTCCCTTCATACAATAAAAGCTTTTACTATGATAAACAGTATAAAATTGTTATATATTTCTGGAATAGAAATTATACATTCTTATTTAATGAATAAAATAATATAGTTTATTTAAATTTATTATGACAAAACAATAAATTTTAAAAAGAATACTCTGATAATATTTGCTTAATGTGATCTATATACTATTTATAAATCTACATATTAGTTCCGGATATAAAATTATGCTTGCTAATGCATCAAAAATATATTATGCGCATTTGAAATGAGATTCGAATGACGCTGATAGACTAATATAATTTTACTACTAGTTTTAAAGATATTAAATAAATTAACAGTACTAATTAAATTAAAATGTTATAGAGTCACAATTTTATTATTATTACATTAATAGATAAAAAATATTGTAAGCACAAAACTGTGTTCTTCACCAAGCCAGAATTCAAATCGTCCTCTAATATCTACAAGGAAAACATCTCACTAATAATTATAAAATAATTTATTAAAACGAAAAATGAAAAATCTCCTTATAAAATTTTTTTTCAAGATTCTTCGGGCACTTATCATATAGCTTCGTATTAGTCATAAAATGAAATTTAGTTTTTTGGATGATGACAATGACGTATCCCAGCGTTCGCTAGAAAAAATGATTATTGTTTTATTTTTATATGATGTTTAATTATGTTATAATAATTAATTTTACTTAGAGAAAGTGGTGTAGGTTTTAGGTGAAACATGATATTAATTAATTAATTAATTTATTTACTTAGATAATTTTACGGACTAGTATTAATAAAGTAAAGGGTGTGTAGTTTCATAGTGAATGAAATAAAACTCAAAGAGGTCTATAAAAACTCAATATGTTTCGGATATTGGTCCATCATCAGGAGTTTACAGGTTAAAAACTGACACTGACCTCTTTGAGTTTGATTTCATTCACTGTGAAACTATACACCTTTTACTTTATTAATTTATAATAATTAATTAAAAATAATCTTAAGTAGTAAAGGAATTCATTTCTATTATCAATTTGAATTAACAAAGGGATCATTAAAATAAAAATATAATTCGAATGTATGCAAAATTATTTATTTAATTTCACTCTAAAAATGAAGATCTTTCAGGATGAAGAACTTTAAGTAAATAGTGATTTGATGGAGTGGCAAGCCCCTTAGGTCCCTGAGGTAGGTGCGAAAATAAAATTTGGTGCCGATGGCCGAAGAACCACATGCTTTTCGTAGTAATATAAGAGGCCCGTGCCTCCATGTATTCTAACACCCTAAATGATACCAGCATGCTAACCAAGTGGACCCGGGTTCGAACCTGACTCGAGGCATCCGGCTAAAATCTGATCCCTGGGAAGAGACAAATATAAAAAAAAAATAATAATAAGTATTGTAAATTGGTTTAGGGATAGAAAGGCCGAAAAGCCAAAAAAACCCACCAGTTTTCGAGAGTTATATAGTTTAAAACATTGTGCTACTAGGGATGCCTCTATTTATGCCAGTGCACTGAGATTCCTTCGTTGACACTTATAAATCGTGAAGAAGGAACGTCACATTTTTTGATTTGATGAAAATGACGCTTTAATGTAATAATAGACTTTTAATTCTAAAATTATTGGATAAAAATACTTGGTAGGTTTCACATTAAGATATAAAAAAATAAAACGAATTTATTTTAGAGAATCTTTAATCTCGATATATATATTTCGGTGACTAACCCATCTTCAGGAGAAACAGAAAGTAACTGAGTACCAAGTATTTTTATCCAATAATTTTAAAAATGTTTCACCAAGTACCAACACCAAATTCATTAAAAACTATTTTAATTCTAAATTTATTTATCAAAAATGTTCTTACCTTATTAGAATAAAAACATCTTGTTTCTTTATTTCTTCTTTTTTCTAAATTTTGACTTTTATTTATATCATCATGTTTTTTTTCTTTGTAGCTGCAATGTTCGTAGTTGGCTCTTCAGGAGGATCAAACATTTTTTGTTTCTTGATTTGACGTAATTTTTTAGGCTCTTGTTTCTCTTCTGGCGGTGGGATTGGTGTATTTTCTTTATTAACTTTTTTAGCTTCATGATAATTTTTATACTTTGTATATTTTAATTTTAGTAAATATTTTTCCCAGCTTTTATTTTTTAAATTCGGAACTTGAGCAAGGTGTTTTTTGATAATTAAATTTTGAATATTATAATAAGGGTGACAATTTTGAAAAGTATCTATTATAATTTTTCGTACCAGCGCTAAACCACTATAGGATCCTATAGTTGCTACAGTTTGCCCTTGTACAAAAAGAGAACAGCCTGTCAAATTTTCGATTTGTTTCAAAGTGCAGTCTTTTTCGCCACTTAAACTTTGACGTCTTTTAATAAATTTCTTTTGATTTCTACATAAATTTTTTGTTTTAATAATCTCACATTGCACATTATCATCGAGAACCCTCACCGCCTGTTCAAATGGAACACCTCGAGATATGAGTTTGACCATATCTCTGGCTTTGATAATTATATATGGGTCCCTAGTAGTTCGAATAGTTCGAACTTCGATGGTACTTGTCGAGAGGTCCAAATCAGCTTTGATTTTAACATCATTTAATGCTTTTTTCCACTGAAGGCCAACATTCTCTAATATAAATTTTTCTGTATTTTGGGAACATTCTACTAAATGAAGTTTCAAATAATAATCTATGAGGATAAACTTCATTTATTTCCTGAAAATAATACAAAAATTATACATTAGTAAGTAATAGAATGTTCTGGTTGAAATTTTGATGTTTATATTTCGTGATAGACAAGTTAGTTAGCTTTGAATAATTATCAAATACATAAAAAACAGTAAAGAAACATAGGAATTACATTAATTTTAGAATCGGAAATTCAAAAAGCCAACTTATTTTAATTACATTGTACCATGTATGACATGATTTTTATTTTTACTTGAAAATGAAATATTTATATAAAAACTTGAAAAAATAAATAAATAAAAAGCCAGTGTTAAATAAATTATTAGATATCAATTTTTAAAAAAATGACATTTCGAATTAAATTATTTGTAATTATTGCCTATTCCTAGTCAGGTAATAATGAGGTGCTCAAAGGAAAAAACATTTTAGTGCTTTTGATAAATGTATCCACCAATTCACTATATAAGAGATAGATGAATACCTATGCCAGCAAACAAGATGATTAATATAATAATGAATTTTAGAACTCTTCTTCCATACAGCAGTTTTATTTTTAATTATAGGAATATTTAGATAAAAAAAAATTCAATCGAATAGGAGAACCTCCTCCTTTTTTGAAGTCGGTTAATAACTTATCAACTAGTCTGGGCCACAATTTTGACTTTTCCAATCTCTAAATTTTAGATAAAAAGCAGAATTAAGGTAGTTGTTTCGGGACAATACTAGCAAATAGTTAATACTAGAGTATATAGAACAGGCAATGATTCATAGTTCATAAGCACAAAACTTTTTGCTGTATATGTACCAATTCTAGCCAATCCCGTGCTCGTTTGACAAATTTGGCACCATTGTAAGGGATTGAATATTTTTATATTAAAATGACAGATAAAATACATTTTAAATTTCTATAAAAATCGTTGTTATTTTTTAACAAATGTAATCAAGGCCTACGTTACACCTTATGAAAAGTTATAATTTTGTAAAAATCGAGCGCATGCATCTTTCGCTGGTTAAATAAATGCGTTGTTGCCAGCTTGTTTTTAGTGTAAATTTTTCATTATACATTTTTCATTATTTATTCCATATTATCTCAGAAACTGTGTTGTAACTATGAATCAAAATTGTCTTATAATATGTATTGGTTATTGTTTTATGTTGGTTTAGTTTTTTATAAAAATGGTAAGGTTTTCTTAATTATAATTAAATATGTATGTAAATTTTCCGATATCCCGTATAGTGCAATGTTAAAGAGCCTGAAAACTCGATTTTTGAAATTTAATATCTCCGGAACTGTATTCTTCATAAATTTCGTTTTGCCAGTAATCGCTGTAGAAGTATTTAAATAATTATCTGTATAAATTTCCAAAAAATCCTAAGAAAACGCATTTGGCGGAACATCTACCTTGAGAAAAAATAATAATTTTAGAAATAATCGAAATTTTTAACAACAAAAATTTAATTAACAAAAGGGGAAATATGAACTGATTTTCTATATTTAGGAAAAAATTTTAATGAAAAATCATTTTTCCTAAATATTTATATTTTTATTCAAGTTAATATTATCACCAAGCAAATCTTTGTCTAGGTATAAAAGTATTTATTTTACTTTTTTCTTTTTTTAAATTTATTTAATTCCATTGATAGATTCTCCGGAACGAAATGTTTGTTATTTTAATACATGTTTGAAGATTGTTTTTTATAAAAGAATTGTATTTATTTATATAATTATATAATCCAAACAATCAATACAATTTTTTCAATATATTAAATAAAATGCTTTTTTTTTTAATAATAGAGAATGACTATAAAGAAAGATTATTATTTCAATACTTCTGCATCGATTGGTGGCAAAACGAAATTTATGAACAATATAGTTACGGAGATATCAAATTCCAAAGGTAGAGTTTTTCAGACTCTTATACAATGCACTATATGGTATATCGGAAAGTTTACATACATATTTAATTATAATTAAGAAACTCTTCTTACCATTGTTATAAAAAACTAAACAAACATTAAACAATAACTAATACAATTTTTAAGAAAATTTTAATTCATAGTTACAACACAGTTTCTGAGATAATAAAGAATAAATAATGAAAAATGTATAAAGAAAAATTTACACTAAAAACAAGCTGGCAATAACGCATATATTTAACCTAAAAAGAGGATTAACTTTAATACTTTTTTTGACGTTTTTTCGATTCAGCCATTGTCGCAACAGCTTTCAATCGCTTATTAAGAACTTTTTGTTGTATAAATCGACCTTTATAATGTATTTTATGTGTCATTTCTATGATAAAATATATACAAGCTCGGACAGTGTTGCCAGACTTGTCAAACGAGCACGGGATTGGCTAGAAGTGGTACATAAACAGCAAAAAGTTTTGGGCTTATTAATTATGAATCTTTATTGTCTATTCTAGCATTAACTTTTTACTAGTATCGTCGCGAAACAACTACATTGCGCGAACGTAAAAAAGTATATTATTGATCAGAATTTAATTTATTTAGGTTATTTAAACTATAAAACAAGCATAAAACACTAGAGTGTGTTTATTTTAAAAATTTTAAGTAATAAAAATTTTTTTAAATATCATGATTTTTGCAATTTTTCATAAGTTTAAAGTTCGATGCGCGGGGGAAAGATGTTAACCGATTTTAATCTTTTTTTCTTCTGATTACATTTCAGTTTTTTCAACCTACCCTACTCTAGAGTCTTGACTCTAAAGCAGTGGTTCCCAACCTGGGGGTGATTTGGGTTATCAGGGGGCGATAAATAAGTGGGGGCGATGAGTATTCTAAGGGGCGGAAATTAAAATAGTACTGTACAGTAGAAGTTGCCGGGTAAAATAAAACAATAACAAAGTTTTCAATCTTTCATTTATTTTTTCAAACTTTAACTTAGCCCAGTAAATAGAGGGGTTTCAGCTTACATTAATTGCGGGAAAAGATTTTTTTTTAGGTATGCGAAATCTAAGTTTCCGGCCTCGAAAATGTGTGAGAGAGCTTTTGGGGGCTTAAAAACTTCGAAATTTTCGACTTTTTCCAGTTTCCCGCTTATAACTCGAAAACAGTTCATATTTTTGCAAATAACCGCCCTATAGTAAATTAAAGAGGTCAAAATTTCGCGTCGAATAAATAAAAATTAATCCTGAAAAGCGTAATGGAAAATGCTGGATATCTATAAATCTAAGAAAATTCTAAAAAGTGCTCCAAGTAAACTTTCAAAGTCATCAAAATTTCCTGGAGAATGAGACAGAAATCAAATTTCTAGGATGAGTGGTTTTCATTTTATGAAGAAAAAACTGCGATTTTTTGCAAAAAATTGCAGTTTTTCAAAACATCAACCTCATTGCAGCATGGGATACCATTATCCAATTAAGATGAAACTTTGTTTCAATTGTAGAAAAGTTAATCTAATTTAAAGTATAGTGGTCTTTGTTGAAAACGTGCTCCTTCATGGTCAAAATGGGAAAAAAATCGAAAAAAGTTTGAGTTTTTGGATAGGTATTCAAAAGTGATCCGGAGAGCAGTTTTTTGAATCCCTATAAACAATCGAACAACTAGACCAATTTTGCATATTTTTTTTACTCGGCGCCAAATTGTATCCTCTTTAATTTATGATAGAATGATTAATTACAAAATATGGACCGTTTCGAGCTATAAGCAAGAAACTGGATAAAGTCCGAAAATTCTCGTGGTTTTTCGGCCACCAAAAGTTGTTCCCTACACTTTCGAAGTCCCAAACTTAGATTTCGCATAACCACACCATACCAAACGATCCTAGAAAAAATATTTTCCCGCAATTAATGTAAGCTGAACCACTCTTTGGTTCCTCTATTTACTGGGCTAATTGTCAACTTTCTTAATTTTTTCCAGATTCCAATTTAAAAATGAAAACATGTACTCTTGTTTTTTAAATGTCCGTCAATGATCTTAGTTAATTATTTCACTTCTTTGTTCTTAAAAAAATCTGTAAGAAAAGTAGATTTTAATTTTTTTTTCTATTTTATTTAAGAGTGACCGGATAAAACTGCTTTGGTTGTTTTTATATACGGTAATAAAATTGTTTAAAATAATAAAACTGATTTATTATTTACACTTTACTTCAAATTAAAATTAGACATACTCTGAAAATGAAAAGGGGGCGATAGGTGTTAGTCAACATCCAGAAAGGGGCGATGGGTCAGGCAAAAGGTTGGGAACCACTGCTCTAAAGGGTCTAAGACTGCCACTGCTTATCCCCTATTTCGGGTGGTTGATTTTTCCATTAAAGGTTTTCTAGAGCTCTAAAAACCCGAAATATGTATAGAGTACTAAATAAAACTCCAAAAATATTATTAATTTTTTTTTTTAATTTTAAAATTTTTATTTTTACTTGTGAAACACCACTATAACAATCTATCCTATTTCTGAAGTCAACTTTTACTCTGTCTCCGAGTCAAGGGCAGGATCAAAATACATATTAAATAAATTAATGTTTAATGTACTAAAATTATTATTTCTTATAATATAATTTTACTTTGGTATTAAGGTCTAGGCTGGCAGGTGTCTTAAATGGTATTCTAATGCCCTGATTAAAAATTAGAGGAAAAAGTAAAAAAATTCAATTCTCCCTACGCTTCCCCTAAAAACAATACAAAATTTATTTTTTGATCTAATCTATCTAATTAATTAAATTATCTGTTTGATATAATTAACTTGTCATGATGCTTTGTTATCTGATCTCATCTGATCTATTTTCTATTCTTTATTTGATAAATCTACCTACCTCTTCATCATCATCATTTCTATCATTGGCTTGGTCATTAACTTCATCATCATCATCTCCAACATAACCATCACGAAATGGTTTATTTTGTAATTTATAATCATCTCCATCATCATTTCCATCATTACTACCATCATCACTTTGATTTTCAGTTTCTTCTTCATCTTCTTCTTCTGAAGAATCAGTGTCTTCATCGCCACCCTAAAAATATATAAATAAATGAGTAAAATGACGACTTTGTCATAAATCTGCCCCTCCTCATTTATTAAAAATAGATATATATTTTTCTGTTTTTTTTTTTATAATGATATTGATAAAAGAAGAAGTTGCACCAAGAAGGTACAACCTCTTTACTCCGTGGTGGACCCTTGTAACGTGAAGATGAGGGGAGATTTAGGGATTGGGTAGCAGTCGAAGGTATCTGTGGATGCTGGTCTTGAAAGATTGAAGGTTATAAGTTGCTGGAAAAGACGATCTGGGGGAAGAGAGTTCCAGTCTCTAGATGTCATAGGGATAAATGAATTGGCGAATGCGTTTGTTCGATTAGTATCTAGTTTAAGCGCGTAGGGGTGTTGAATTTTAGAAAATCGTGTATTTCGCGCAAATGAAGCCTTTGGTGGGATTATCGATTTTATTTCGTCAGAACAAAAGCCATGGTAATATCTATAAAAAAGGGGAAAGGGCGGAGACAGATCTACGATGGGCCAGGGAGTCGAGAGTGTCAGTTAATGTGGGATCGCCTATCAGTCTGATAGCTCGCCTCTGAATTGCATCTAAGGTATTAAGAGAATGCTTGGAGGCCCCTCTCCACAAATGCGAGCAATATTCAAGACAGGGGCGAATTTGAGCCTTGTATAATATAAGGAGTTGAGTGGGGGTGAAAAATCGTTTGGTTCGGAAAAGAAGTATGAGTATTACTATTGGTAAAGTTAAAATAATATAAATAATAAAAATGTAAAATATTACATGATAAATAAAAATATGTAACATCAAAAGAAATGTTTAATTGGTTAATTCCAGAAATGTATCCAGATTATGTGTGTGCCATCAAATGAGTATAAAGTCTAGTTTACACGGGCTTACTACTAAGTATTAGTGCAAACCACTCGCACTAATTCTGTGTCGTGTAAACACACAAAATAAGTGGTTAGTATTAGTAGAGTGGCAAGTGCGTAGTGAATAGAAATGGGTTCTATTTACTAATGGCAAGTAGCTTCCCCTACCACATATATTGACAACTCGAATTGTCTTCTTGCAACATTCACTATACACTAATTACACTGGTTAGTAGAGACAGACGTGTGAACCACTACTAACCAGTTAGTCTACTAATTGCTTAGTAAATGGAATAGTACTAATGGCAAGTACTAAGCACGTCTAAACTAGCCTTTAGTGTAGTGCCAGATTATAGCAGATTAAATGTTACATGCTTGAACTCAGGTCTCCTACTCTATAATGCACTAACACTACTCCCTTCCCCCTCTCCCCTCTAAATATAAAAATGAAAAAATAAAAATACCTCATATCCATATCCCATTCTTTGTGCCAGTCTAGACAGCATCCTGTCATTGTGTTCAGAATCCTAAATAAAAATATAAAAATATGTTAAAAAAATTACCATATGATATAGAAAATCTACCTCTTGATCTATTCTCTCAGTAGACGATCTAATGCTGTGTTTTTCAACCTTTTTCATTACGCGATCCCCTTAGTATGAAAAAAAATTGCAACCCCCTACCCCCGCAGTTTGTAACTTGTATTTTAATATATTACAAATATCAAATCCGTATAGCATTTTTATTAATTCTTTATAAATACACAATTAAGTACCTATAACAGACATATTTATAAATCGATTACATCGCCAAACGCCTACATGGAAAAGCGATATGACAATAGTAGATTAATAACGCACGTGCGTGCCTAATGAATAATACATAATTCTATTTGCCACTTCTTACTTGTGTGAGCTGACGTTTTCATCAATGGCCCAAATAAAAACTAAACACATAAAAAGAAGAAGATAATTCTATACTATCTTTTATTCATAAAACTCGTCGTTTCGGAGGCTATTCCCTCCTTCTTCAGGGTTTTGAAAAGTCAGTGAAGGAAATCCAATGCGATATTCCCTCTGTCTCCTCTTTCAGTGGCAGTAACAATAATATATTGTATATCATTCTCAGCAGAATACATTATATTTCTGACTACATTATAATTCTGTTGAGAATGATATCTATCTATCTATCTATCTATCTATCTATCTATCTATATATATAAAATAGAAAAGTATGTGGATATATATGTATGTGGAAACGATCTGATTGGCCAGTGCATAGCCAATGCCAAAGCGTTAAATTATTAGAACGATTCTGATTGGTCAGATAGTGATCGTGCTTAGGCAATGTGTTAAATAAATCTTTCCTTATTCTTCCTTATTTTTGAATCAATTTCATTCAGCACATTCTTTCGATACTTACAGTAAGATTTTAAATTTCAATTATTAAATTGGTATGAACGAGACGCTCCCCTGCTCAGTTAGGTGGACGCCGGGCCGAAGGCTCCGGTCGTCAGCTAGTACAATATATTATTGTTACTGCCACTGAAAGAGGAGACAAGAGGGTAATGTCGCATTGGATTGAATTTCCTGTCATTCAAATTGGCAATTTTTTAAAACTCAAAAATAATGACAACTTTATTTTTATCTGATCTATTTCTATTCTATTCTTTCTAAATCTATAAGTACCTACCACTTCTTCAGATGTCCCTTGATTAGCTGACATTTCCATATTTGCCCCTTCTTCAGGGGCCCTTCTACTTCATTTTCATCTTGATTATTATCATTAGAAGTTGCCTAAATAAATAAATAAATAAAATAAAAAATAATAATGTATTAAGAAATATGGTAAACTGATAGGACTATCCACATGGCTTTATCATAAACTTCAGCACTTTCTCGAATATTAAAATTAAATAAAATACATATATATCTCCCTCTCCCAATTTCTAGAAAATAAAATTTGTCCTATTAATTTCACAAGGTCATAAAGAGTCACAGTACAAAATTTGGTCGATAACTCAAAAGGATTTAATTATTTTAAACGATTAACTTGAAATGTTTGATAAAAACATATGCGCTCAATGTTTTCATTTAGTTTAACCATGTTTAAGAATATTGAGATGTCATTAAATTTAGCTGTCAATTACATATTTATCACTTATAAAAACTAGAAATATATTTTTTTAGGTGTTAAATGAAAGGCTTATTTTTCAGAAGTTTTTGACGTGACAACGTCTTATAATTCGATGAAGCCGGCTGCACGCTCGAAAAAACATGACTCATCTGAGGCGTTCCAAGCGAGAGCGCGGAACGAGCGACAAAGATTGTTTCTTTATATCTTCTCTCTCACTCGCACCCTAGCCCCAATGCCCAACTCGTATTCCATCTCTTTCCTCTGAGCGCTCTACTCTAGTCTGACTGCTTGCTTGCTCACTCATATATATATATATATATATATATATATGTAAGATTGAAATCCGCGCCACAACGCAGCCACAACAACAGATTGAAATCCCCTGCCACAACGCCGACCAATAGGAAGACAACAGTTTGACAATACAAGATGAATGATAAATATATTATTATAATTGTTTATATTGTTAATTTATTTATTATATCTAAATTACTATATTGAATCTAAATAATATCTAAATTACTACAAGAGATAAAGGACCTAAAATTTCGATTTCTCTTTATAGGTAAAATTGTATATAATGTAAATAATGTAATATAATGTCATAAATAACTAATAAATTCTCTTTATAGATGAAACTCGAATTTTATTTACCTGAAGAATAAACGAAATTATATATATATATATATAAACCCTACTATGTCCTGTCTATTTTCAACTTCCTCTGATAGATATTCAACAAGTGATCTATCCTAAATAATTATAGATTTTTTTAAAAACTAAGAAAACCTTTTTTATAAAAGAACAGAGAGAGGGAGAAACTCATGAGCAAGCAAGAAGGAGATAAATGAATGCGCAAGAAGGAGCGCGCGCTTTTAAATTAGATAGAACGAGAGGGAAGGAGATTTTCGATGGAAAGGATAAATACAAAAGCACTCACGACGAAGAGGAAGAAAAAGAACAAAGTTAGCTGCGCAATAAATGGAGAAGAATCGGTTGTCTAGTGTCGGTTTACTGACGATAGTTGAACGTGACAATGTCATAAGAAAATACTGATGGAATGGTATTTTCTTATGACGTTGTCACGTTCAACTATCGTCGTCAGTAAACCGACTTTACAGACAACCGATTTTTTTTCTAATTTTAAATGGTGGTTTTTTTTAATTTATCCAAATATTTTTTTTTTATTTGTTAAGTTATAAAAATTTAATATATTCTAATATTTTCACGGGCCCCCTACATACCTTCCGCTGCCCCAGCTCCGGCCCCCTATTAACAATCACTGATTTAGATGGTTCAAGTCCAAACTTTTAAGAACTTAACCACCAAAGCATCAAATCTATAATATTTTAATTAAGTTTATTTTTTCTAATATTATTATTTTTTAATATAAATATATTATTACTAGCTGCAAGGCGCCCGCCTTCGGCGGCCTCTTGCTAGCCAGGGGGCACCCCCTGCACCCTACTCCGCCTGGAAGTTCTACCCCCCACCTCGTAACCTAACCCATCCCACTATATTCCACCCCCGCACTCAGTTTTTGCATTTCTAGCCTTCTAGTGACCTACAGATTATGTATACAAAATTTGGTCAAGTTGACTCTAAGGGTAAGAATTTTCATTTTTGACCCCCCCCATTATGGGTGGTTAGTCTCGTGGGTTGGGGTCCAGGGCGTGCCCCCTGGCTAGTAAGAGGGCCGCCGAAGGCGGGCCTTGCACCTAGTAGATAATAAAATTAAGAAGCACTTTATACCATTGTTCCATAATTTCTAGATGTAATCCGATACTACTTTTTCTACTCTGTTCCCACAAGCTTGTATTACAACAATACATCTTCTATTTTACTTAAGAAGTTATTTCTAATTAATGTCGACTTAGTGGATCTTTCCTCACTGTTTCACCTTCATGTTCTAAAGCTCTTCTTTTTAGACAATGTCTGCCAAGATTTTTAAAGATTGAACTAGCTCATCGTTGTACCTATATATGGTCTGGTTATTTTTTAGGTGTGCTTATAGTGCCATTAGCATTAGAGTACAATACATAAGCGTTCACAACTATTAACTACTGTCTCGATTGAAACGCTCAGCAAGGACAGCTTATCACATTACTTCGGAGAGTCTTTGATCCTTAGAAAATGTTTACCAGAGTGTTTTCAAAATTAAAATGTGGCAGTCTTATCTAAAAGTGTATCTTTTCCTTTTTTCTCCTGACTAGTCTACATACCGATCCTTGAGATTCAGCTTGACGAGGTGTCTAAATTAAAAAACAGAAACAAAATAAATAAATAAGTCAGAATTAAAAAGAAATGTTATTTCATTATTTTATTTTATACCTACTCATTTAATCGGGTTCTCTAAATTAAAAACTTTTTAATATACTAGTATATATTAATTCTTCGTGAAAACTTCTGCTTTTTAAGGGAGGAGGGGGCATCTCAGATTTGTGACAAAATGTGATAGGGGGGCCCCGGGATCTTAAAAATTGTGATGTCACAAAAGTCAAATTAAAAAATATATATTTTTAAAATTTATTTATAATGCAATAAAAATAGTAATAGCGAATAATGAGTTAAATGTTATGAATAAAAATTAAGTTGAACTTAAAATATATTAAATCCGTTTAGTTGAGTTTAATTTATAAAAAAAAATTCTAGAATGATTAAATTATAGGGTATAAAAGTCACAATAGAGTGGGGAGGGGGCTCACGAAAATGTAACAGAATGTGACACATGGGAAGGGGAAGTCAAAAATCTTGAAATTCGTGTAATATATGGACGGCCCCTTTTTTAAAAATATTTAGATTTTGATAGAAAATAAAATTTCATTTCCAGGAAATTTAAACTTTTATTTAAATCAATATTTTATATTGAGATAAAAATATAATTTCGTTAAATTATCAAAAATCTATTTTTTCAGTCTTTCAAGTAGATTACTCGCACTGCTGAAGAGTATAGGTATGTCGAGAATGGACGGTCCAGGGCAAAGGGGCTCTCGTCGCCTGCCTGTCTGTCGCAGCCATGCGTTCGCTACTTGCAACGTTTCGAGTTACGCGTCTCAGTATCAAGATCAAGGCGGCTGGCCACGCGGAGAACACCAGTTCAAACACCCAAACTAGGGGAAGCAAATCAAAATAAAATAATGTATACCCATATATGCGATCATGGGGGTCGAAAACGGCTTATGAATAAAACATTGATCCACTTATGAAAATACGATTTTAGGTATTATTTTTTTTAATTTTTTTATTTTAGTTTTTTAATGATATTGATGTGAGAAGGAGATACACCAGAAGGTGCATCCCTAAAGGTATGTATGGGATGGCCCCTCCATCGTGAAAAGAACAGAGTAGAAGGAAAGAAGCCGGAATCACGGGCCAAATCTCAGAAAGTTAGATACAATCCAATTTACTAAGTTTTTAAGGGCTTCGAGCAGTGGTAAATTCTCCGAGCGATAAATTAGGTTAAATTTATCTCCCACTTAATTTTTATTACCAGACCCTATACTTACAGAAAAATGTCTGGGTATAGCCGGGAATCGAACCCGAGACCTCCGGGTTGCCAGCCAGAGATGCTGACCATTACACCAGAGAGGCGGACAAATATACCGGGAGGGGGCTCGAAACAGAATATGTCGGGCCTGTGGCAAGAATTTGGAAACACTAGGACTTATAGAGATATAAATAGACTTTAAAACTAAAAAAGGAAGGAAATTATTAGATATTATCTCAGTAGCTAAAGCTGCAGTATGTAAGCTTGGCTTTCTTTTCCGGACCAAACGATTTTTCACCCTCTCTCAACTTTTTACCTTATTCAAGGCTCAAATTCGCTCCTGCCTCGAATATTGCTCACATTTGTGGAGCTGAGCCTCCAACCATTCTCTTGATACCTTAGATTCAATTCAGAGGCGGGCTATCAGGCTGATAGTCGATCCAGCAGCATTAACTAACACTCTCGACTACCTATCCCATTGTAGATCTGTCTCCGCCCTTCTCTCTTTTTTACTTTCACATTTATATTCACATTTATATTCATAGAATAACCCCTTCTCCCCTGACCATCTTCCTCAGCATATATATAACCTTCAGTCTTTCAAGACTCGCATCCACTGATAACTTCGACTCCAACCCAATCCCTAAATCACTTGCAAGTGTCCTCCACGGACTAGAGGGATTGTACCTTTTTGGTGCAACTTCTTCTTGTCGTATTATATATATATATATAAAAAAGGGTTGACAAGAGCAGAGCAGTGCGAAGAGAAAACTGTTCCTGCGCAAAGCCTAAATTTGCCCCCCCGCCCCTAAGTTTTTTCATTTAAGCAAAATAAGCATGATTTATTGTGAAGAATTATACATTAATTGAATTTAAAAAAAATTCCTTTATAGAAACCGATTCACACAGAGAACAATTATTTTCAGAATAAAAGGTCGTTTAAAGTTCGTTTTTGTTTCAATTTTTATTTTCAGTATGCCAGAGGACCCTAGTATTTAATTCACCCTAAATATATTAGTAGGTATGCTCATTGTGGTTAAAACTCTCTGAAACACGGAGAACAATTATTTTCAGAATAAAAGGTCGTTTAAAGTTCGTTTTTGTTTCAATTTTTATTTTCGTTATGCCAGAGGGCCCTAGTATTGAATTCACCCTAAATATATTAGTAGGTATGGTCATTGTGGTTAAAACTCTCTGAAACACGGAGAACAATTATTTTCAGAATAAAAGTTCGTTTAAAGTTCGTTTTTGTTTCAATTTTTATTTTCGTTATGCCAGAGGGCCCTAGTATTGAATTCACCCTAAATATATTAGTAGGTATGCTCATTGTGGTTAAAACTCTCTGAAACACGGAGAACAATTATTTTCAATCATGATTTTTTTTTTACCTGTTGTCTGTGTGTCTTTGTGTTAGATTTCTGTGCCAAAAATAACCAAAAAAAATCAAAGTCTTAGAAAGTTCATAGGAAAATATTTCTATTTTCATAGTTTAAAAATACAGATAATCTCATTTTTGGAATTATTCTATTGAAATTTAAAGGCGATGTCATAATATACTTAGGTAAATATGAAGAATTTATATTTAAGTTTTAATTGATTATTTGGTCGTCTCTTGAGTACTGAGTTTTGAAAAAGTTTTCACATGGATAAAATAATCTCTCTTCTGTAAAAGTTAAGGTATTGCAAGGATATCAAATACAAATCCAGACCTGTTTCAGATTATTAGAGATTAATTTTTTAATTCCTATTATTCTAGTAATAGCCATTTGATTCTTATGCTTGAACCAAAACGATAATCGTTATAGAGAGACATAAATGAATATTGAACTTAACTAAACCAAAATTTAGACAAAATTGTAATTAAGGAATTACTTTCGGCCATTCTAAATGACTAGCAAACATAGTCCTAAAAAAGTTTTTTTCCTCATTTTTTTTTTTTTTTTAATGAAGAATTGTTGAAATTTTAGGCTTTCTAGCTTCAGAACTTCCCGATAAAAGATGAATTTCTGAAAATCAGAAAAAAAATTTGGAGAGCTATATATATATTGATAGAACAATTGAGTTATTAATCTCAAAATCAATACTCATCCTGTTTGTAATAATAAATTAAAACTTTCTTGTGTAGTTTTAGCAAGGCCCCTGCATACTTTAGACTCCGACCAAGTTCATAAAATCTCTTCCTTTTCACAATAGAGCACTAGCTCCTTCCTACAACAAAATCATAAAAAAAAAAAATATTTTGCTCAAACCATTTAATTCACCAGACTTTGCAAAGATAGTACTAAGTTTTGAAAGACTTTTTAGACACCATCCGAATCCAGTAGTAATTAAAATAAGCTGACGTGTTCTGATGTGGGCATCCATTTGACTTTACCATACAACCTGGCCGCTCACTTATATTTAATAAAATTATTTATAATCATGTAGGGGAAGGGGGTTAGTTTTTGCATTTTTAGATTACTCTTGGCCCACTGATTATGTATACACAATTTGATTGAGTTTAGAAAATGGCCAAGATTTTCATTTTTTGATTCTATACCCCCTCCTCAGTTTGGGCGGTTAGTTTTTGCATTTTTAGACTTCTGGGGTCCCACTGATTATGTATACAAAATTTGGTTGAGTTTGTTTAAATGGCCTAGATTTTTAATTTTTAACCCCTCAACCCCCTTAATTTCAAGTCGATATGCACCAAAATCTAATCAGCTCTTAATCACGCACGATGGAAGGCTCAGGAGGCATGATGCGGTGGTGAGACGTCTGGCTGATGAACTTATTAAAAGTGAATGCGGGTCGAGCTCGAATATTTATATCAGAGCTCGGCCGGAAACAGGAAGCCAGACATCGTGGCGAAGGACGGGTCGGGGACGGTGTGGGTTCTGGATGTTCAGATAGTGTCAGCGCTCCTCGGACTGGGGTTGCCCACAGAAACAAAATCAATTATTATAAGGGCAACTCCAGTCTGGTGAGCAACATTGCGGCAAGGTTTGGGGTGGGCTCGGGTTCTGTGAGAGTTGAAGCCATCACACTCTCGTGGAAGGGAGTGTGGTGGCATAAAGCGGTGCCTCCCCTTGTCGCCCTGGGAATTTCTCAGAGAACTTTATACGATATGACCTTCAGGGCGATGAGGGGTTCATTAATGAATTTTTACAGCTTCAACAGGAGAACTTATAGGGAAATCGCCATGCGATAGAAATTGTATATAAAAAAGAAAAAAAGAAAAAGAAATTTTTTTTTGTAAATATATTATGTTAATATTCCTATAATCATGTAAATAATCCTGTAATTAAATTCACCCGATAATGTAAATATTTCTTGTTAGTGGAGGCCCCACCTGCGTGGCCCAATAAACGAAAAATCAATGGACCAAAACTACGTGGGAAATTTGGTTTCGATATTCACGCTAGTTTTTGAGCTAGCTCGTCCACAAAAATTTGGTAACGCACAGACTAACAGGCATTTTGACAAAACAATTATTATCTCGAAAAAAATAATTTTTTCGATGTTCACTTATTAAGGCTTTTTTGTAGACAGAAAATTTGAAAATGTACACGATATTACGTCATAAATCTTATCTACTGTCTTTTTTATTGAAATATTGATCTGAACCGCAGCAGTTTTCAAGAATTTTATTTAATTAGCTTAGTCCTATTGTTAGTTAGTTTATTCTAATAGTTTTTCTTAATTTTAAGAATCTTTTACTTGATTTTAAAAATAATACTACTTGATTAATATTTTTGAAAATATTTTTATTATATTTTCTAATATTAAGTAATTTTAAAAAATAATAATTTATGAATATACTATTTTTAAAAAGTACCTACTCAAATTTTTTAGATGCACCTATACTTAATATATATTAAATTAGTAATTTTTTTTTAACTTTTATTTCTTAATTTAACTATTTTTACTAAGAATCTAGAATTTTAATTATTTTCAATTCGATTCTTTAGAATTATTATAATATTAATAAGTAATTTTCTCTTAAAATGATTCGTTTTTGTTTAAAATCAATAACAAGATTTACTTTGTTAAGGGAGAATAGTGTAGGTTCTTCGGAAACATATTAAATAAAGAAAAGAAAAATTTTTGAAAAATGTTTTTTTGGAACTTTTTAAATTTTTTTTTTAAATATAGGTAACATTAAATAAAATATGATACTCGAGTGTCCTTTGTGAACTCCTGAATAAATAAATAAATAATAAATAAATAAATCTTTATTCCTCGACCTGCTTAGAGGCACAAGTCCTCGGTGGCTAGGTCCTCCAAACATCAATACAATCTAGCTACAATACATTAATAAACATCAATACAAATTAATTACAACAATTTAAAAAATAATAAACAAGTAAAAAAAAAATAAAAAATAAAAAAATAGAAATGTATGCTCATTAATAAATAACATGACCATAGATTTCCATCAAAAAACAAAAAGTAATTTAAAAATTCCGCGCAAAAACCCGATACCAGGAGCAAGCGACGCATTAGCCATCCCGGCATTTGCCATAAGTTGTTAAGGAAACCTGGTCAAAACCTTAACAAGGATGGTATGACCTTTCTCTACCTCACCTAATCTCTGCTTGTGAGAACTAAATAAAATTTTGCACAACTCTAGGACATTAGGACTTGACAAAATTTATAATTGATTTAATCATAGGGGGCAGAGGACTATAATCCCAAGTAGTAACAGACAGATTGTTCCACAAATCAATGCCAGATCCTACAATTGAATGTAAACCGATATTTTTCAAGAATCTTGGCTTACGAATCTTTTTTCTATGATCAGCTCTACCTAAATAATTTGGTTCCTGAAATCTATTCGTTATTTCCTCCCAACTCCTAAAACCCTCATAGGCTTTGAAAATCACTTTCAATTTAGCCCATTCCCTTCTCTCCAATAAGCTAGACCATCCTAATTCATTAATCATTGAAGTGACACTACTAAACCTATCAAATTTACCAAAAACAAATCTAGCCGCCCTCCTTTGTACCATATCAATTTTTCTCTCTAATCGTTGTGGATGTTTGTCCCAAACCACAGAACAATACTCTAAATTAGGTCTCACATAAGTTAAATAAACTTTTGACTTAACTTCTCTAGATGTACCCTTCAAAATTCTACCAAACATCCCCAATTTCCTATAAGCCTTATTGACTATATAACTAATATGCATATCCCACTTTAAATTTGCCTGAATATGTATGCCTAAATATTTATAAAATTTAGATTCATTTATAATATTTCCACCAATGTAATAATTTTGAGGACTAACCAGATTTCTAGTACTAAATCTAACCAAATTTTTTTTTTTTTTTTTTTTTTTTAATGCAATCGAATGCAAGAAGGGGTGCACCAGTAAAGGTTTAGCCCCTATGGATCTCGAAAGACCCTTGCATTACCGAAGAGAAGGGAAAGTTGGATTAAGTGAGAGGGTGTAGACGTAGGTGTCTATGCACCCTGGTTTTGAAGGTTTGAAGATCATAGGTGCTGGGAAAGATAGAGGCTGGGAGAGAGTTCCAGTTCCTTGAAGTCATGGGGATATATGTATTCGCGAATGAAGTGGTCCGGCACTTTTCCAATTTGACCGCAAAAGAGTGTTGGGAGTCGGCAAAACGTGTGCTGCGTGCAAAGTATGCTTTGGGGGGAATTATTGACTTTATCTCATCAGAGCACCTGCCGTGATAGTATCTATAGAAAAGGGAAAGGGAAAGGGCAAATTTGACTTGGAATGGTTTAGTTCCACTGAATTCGATCTATACCATCCTTCAATTTGATCCAGGTCATTCTGTAAAGTAAGGCTATCACAATCATTATCAATTACTCTATATACGACACAATCATCCGCGAAAAGCCTAATAGATGATTGCACGATAGAAGGCAAATCATTTACATATATAAGAAAAAGAAGAGGACCCAGAACACTACCTTGAATCACCCCAGACGTGACATCTACTCTATCAGACAGACCATTACCCACTTTTACAATTTGAGTTCTATCCCTAAGAAAACACCGAATAAATTTAATTAACTTAACAGACAACCCTGACGAGTTTAATTTTTCTAAAATAATTTTATGACTGACTTTATCGAAAGCCTTGGCAAAGTCCAAAAATACTGCATCTACACACTGACTTTTATCTAAAGCTTCCTGTAATTCCTGAATAAAAGAAACTAATTGAGAATTACAGGAATAATTTTTCTAAAACCATGTTGCCTATGATAGAACCATCCTTGCCCTTCCAAATACGAGCGGATATGAGAGTCTACCAACCTCTCTAAAATTTTGCCCACCAGACTTGTTAAACTCACTGGCCTATAATTACAAGCTAAGCTCTTATCTCCCCCTTTATAAACAGGAATAACTAACGCTCTTTTCCAACCAATAGGCATAGTTCCCTCATCCAAACATCTATTAAAAAGTAAACATAAAAATTTTGAAATACTATCCACTACAAATTTCAAGAGATCACTATTAATTTCATCCTCCCCCGAGGCCTTTCCTGGTTTTAACCTCTTAATACCTAATGCTACATCCGATTCCAAAATGACTAAATCCTCCATCTGACTATCACTAGAACCTCCATCAACTAACTCACCCTCCTCTAGAGCTACAAAAACGGACGAATACTGTCTATTTAATAAATTTGCCTTCAACACATTATCCTCAACCAATTCACCATCATCCCCTAAAAGCGCAGGGACATTTGCCGAAACATTTAATTCCTTAAGAAACGAATAAACATTAAACCAATTTCTATTACTACTATTCCTATCTATATAATTATTCAAATAATTAACTCTAGCCAAATTCTTTTTTTCAATTAACAGCCTATTTAGCTCTCGGAATTTTCTTTTATGATTCGAAGACTTATTCCTATTAGAATATGCTATCCTACATTTCCGTTTTAAATTCTTAATGGTTCTATCATAGTAAACAGGATCGTTACCCACTTTAACTAATTTAGAGGGAATAAATTTATATTTTCCTTCTTCCAAAAGATTCATAAGCCCATCCCATTGCTGATCTACATCCCGAATTACAGACCATTCTAAAAATTTAGATTCCAAAAAATTATTAAATCCCATTTTATCTCCTAATCTATACAGCCAATGCTTCTTTTCGAAGGTTAGAGACTGACTAACTGATCCCAAATATTCTATTACCACAGAATAATGATCACTAATTCCATCTTCAATAGTGACTCTCATATTATCACTATCAAAGTTGGTTAAACAGACATCGAGGACAGACGCTTGCCCACTGGACCTCTTCCTAGTCCCCTCCCTAACAATTTGGATAAAATTTCTACTTTTGAAAATATCATCAACCAAAATTTGAGCAAGAGAATTACTATTTGTCGCAGATGACCAATTTACATTAGGCAAATTTAAATCTCCACAAACTAAAATATCCTTACTTCGCATAGATGTACAATTTAAAAAATTATCTAAGTTTTCTAAAATTTTGAAGTCCTGACTAGGAGATCTATATAACCCAACAATCACCCTACTTATACGTCCAAATTTCACATTCACCCCTAACATCTCCTCTTGTAAATCTAAAAAATTTAAACTACTTGGAAGCGAATCCTTGACTGCTATAAAGACACCACCCCCTCTACCAGACTGCCTATCCCTTCTATAAACTATATAACCCTTAGGAAATACCTCATTATTCGAAATCTCCTCCCTAAGCCAAGATTCTGTACCAACAATAACATCTGGATTAATTAAATCCACATGTTGTCCAAAATTTAGAATTTTATTCAAGATACTTCTACAATTTATTATTAACAACTTAAATCTCTGATTTCTATTTCTGAAAATTGTCCTCTTACCCCCTCCATTTAGTTTTTTTGATATTCCAGTATACTATCAATACACACCTTCCCTAACTTGTAGGAACCAGACCTATTTAAATTAATACCATTCTTGCCTAAATCTTTATAATCTAAATAACTATTTGAATTTATAAACTTACAACCATACTTGAAACAGACACTTTCTAAAATATGATTTGCCCAATTAATCCTTCTAAAATCTACATCCCTTCTATAAATTATACCACTAAATATTAATTTTGCTCCCTGAAATTTATTTCTAAGAGAAATAACTAATCTATCAAATTTTAAACGGAATACCTCAGCAGTAATATCATAGATATTATGCGTGCCTACATGAATAAAAACTAAATCCTTTCTAGCCCCTACATACCTCTCTACCATATTTTCCAACTGTTCAAATCTTATACCGGGGAAACACCATGAACTAAACCCCCGGGATGCAGTATAAGATGCCGAATATTTAAATAAACTATCTCCTAGAATTAAAACTCTATTATCAATTTCTCTAACCCCTGAATTATCTAGTAAAATATCTCTCTCTTGACAGACCGCCGAATTAATCTGGCCTTGGCCAATAACATTTCTAATAGTATCTAACTCTTCTCGAACCTGAACCAATTCCTTCTCCAAAATATCAATTTTCTCTTTCATCCTTTCTAAACTATCATCTTCGGAAAGAAATCTATCACTGGTTCCAACACCTATACTCCTAGTCTCAATTTTTGAATCACTATATATTTCAACCATATCTAAAAAAAAAAAAAAAAATTCTTTTTTTTTTGAAAATAAACAAAATGTTTACCTTAGCAACGCAGAGATATCCTTATTTCTGCCTAATTTCCAATCCAACCCTTGTTTTTCTTATCTCTAAATGAAAGGACGAGTTACAAAACTCCTCTGTCCAAAAGAGACAAAAAAAGAACTAATAAAATATAGGCAAATAGTTGTAAATTTATCAGCCAATTTTCTATTTACCTAACAGCTAAAAGAATAATAAACAGAATTGAAGATGGGCTTATACCCCAAAATATATATTGAGTCGTGCTAAACAAGCATCCGATCATTTATTTATGTGAAACCTACCTAGTATTTTAAATTTAAAAAAAAAATTTTGAAAAAGTTCCAAAAAAACATTTTTTTCAAAATAATTTTTTTTTTCTTTAACAAGATTCACAATATTAAAGTGATCTATTTCTTTATTCAATGTTGATTTCTAGGATTTTTTTTAATTTTTACATTTTTAACAAAATAACTGTTTTATTATTATTAGGGTGGAACATTCGCGGGGATAATACAAAATTGGATTAATCTGAGATGAAGATGGATCAAGCTTTTAGGACTTAATCTACATTTTGAACTTCAGCCATAGGCGGGGAATCATCTAACTCTAATGGCGAAAAATCAATCTTGATTTTGTCCAATATTCAATTGTGATTACTGGATATTTTTACAAAAAATACTATAATTACTTCCATATTATTTAAGTGAATGGTTATAACTTATTATATAATGTACAAAAATAGATAAGAATTTCAATTAGCCCATTTATATAATCATCTCAATTCACGGTCAGATCATTTTGTTAAAGTAACTTGTTTATAAATTTGAAAAGTAGGTATAACTTTTAATATTATCAAAAAGATGCATTTTATTAAAATTATTATTTTTGAATCATTAAAAGTTTATTAATTTATTTAGTGTTGCTTAATGAAATTACTCGAATATAATTTCATAGTTTATACCGAGGGGTGAACCGCGATTTTGGAATTAGGAGTACACCTCTTTGGAATTATGTGGAATTATTTTGGAATTCATTAGATAATATCCTCTATCCATCTATTGCCTTCTACTTGGAAATGAAAGTAGAAGTGAAAGTAGGTGTACACCATATTAGGTGGCGTGTTCACCCCTCGGTTTGTACTATCGACAGAGGCACTATTTCTTGTTATTATAGTAACTCACTACTACAATAACAACAATAAAGAAAGCTTTCCATCAGTATAACATGGGACGATTTATATATCTTTGACAAGCTAACGGACAAAAAAATTCGATAATGATCCGTGAAGACATTGGTATATGTGTATGACTTACAATTATAGACTGACCTAACAAACACATTATCAACACAATCATCATCATCATTGAGTATACAGTCCTAAGACTGGTTTGATGCAACAATCCGTCTCCACTGACTCTGTCCCCCGCCAGCTGTTTAACCTCTCTAAATGTCTGGCATCCCATATCCCCAATTATTTGGTTGAAATATTCTAATCTGGGTCTTCCCCTTCCCCTTTTCTTTCCCACCTCCCCCTCCAAGATATCCCCAAGCAGTCCCCCATGTCTCAGTGTGTGCCCCATCATCTGACCTCTTCTCTTCTTCAGACTCTTCCACAAGGTTCTTCTTTCTCCGATTCTTCCAAGAACTTCTTCATTTGTAATTTTATCCATCCATTTGATATTCATCATTCTTCTGTAGCACCACATTTCGAAAGCCTCCAATCTCTTTCTCTCCGCTTTTCCAATTGTCCAGGTTTCACACCTGTACATGGCTATGCTCCATACATATGTCTTCAATAGCAACTTCCTGTTTGCTAAGCTGATTGAGGAGGAGCATAGTAGTTTTTGTTTTGAATTAAACCCCATTTTTGCTTGGGCAATTCTTGATTTAATTTCGTTTTTGCTCCTCCCATCCCATGTTATTTTACTTCCTAGGTAGCGGAATTCCTTAACTCCTTCTAGGTTTTCTTGGTTAATTTTGATGCATTCCTGTCTCGTTTGTTTCTTTTTTGTACATACTATCAACACAAGAGCCCCCATTTATATTAGGTCTAGTAACATCATTAAAATATGGCAAATAACCCATATCCGAGAAAAGAATTCAAAACTCTTCAGTGAGCCTATCGGATTGCATTACATTTACGTTGAAATCGCCAGCAATGAGATGATTCCTAAACCCCTTGTTAACATCAAGGTAATTTTTTAAATTGAAAACAAATTCCTCCTTAGAAACATCATGACATCTATAAACACCAGTTATTTTAAATACATTATTCTTAACTCCAATTGTAACAGACATAAATTTGCAACAACCAAAATTTTCACATGATATAGACTGATTTAAGTCCTTTTTAGCATATATAACAACACCATCAGCCCTATTGACCTTACTGTCATTATAATAGACATTGTAATTATTAAGATTATAAAATTCCACACAAGCAACATCCCAAGTTTCAGTGCACACTATGATGTCCGGCTTGACCAAAAGTCTATCAATAAACACTTCAAAATTTTCAAAATTCGAATTTAAGCTCCTTACATTTAAGTGGAGAATAGTTAGATCTTCTTGATTAAAAATTTGATTTAGTGATGTTAAATCTTGTAGTTTTTCTTCCAGCTTACAAGTTTCATTATTAATATCAATATCAATAACAGCCATTGATATAATATATTAATTAATTTGGGTATCATTAGTTGGTCTTCATATATTAGTAATGTACGCTGGAATAATAGGCAACACTGGATAATCTGAATATATATGTGTGTATGTTTATTTGAATCAAGCAGAGGACAACCTCTTTGTTTCTCTTTGTGAATAAACAACTCTGCTACTCTCGGCAAAAACAAAAACTTTTCAATTAAATGTATTTTTAAATTAGATTAGTATTTGTATGGTGAACGAACGGACAGGACACTGTAATAATGAAGGGCATGGTCTGTGGAAACAAATTTTTTATTAACACAATATACCTATGTACTGTTATATAAAAAAAAATATTAAAACATAAATTTAAAATAAAATTTATTCTGTAATCAAGAACTGGAGTCGTCTGTTATCGCTACCAAACACATCTACGATTTTGTCCATAAATTATTTTTTGTTGCAATCTCACTTTGTCTCTGTGTACGCTTAAGATGCACAGCTCCAGACAGACGTTCATCTGACATTGTAGATCTAAGTCATGTTTTTACACGACGTAATGTGCTGAACGAAATGATTTAAAATATAAAAATAATTTTTAAGAAAAAATAAAAACCGACTTCAAAAAAATTAAATGCAACAAATAAAATACACTTAAAGGTATAAAATAATTATTAACTTATTTAGTTACAACTAAACTACGAAATATTAACATGAAATTACTTTTGTACTCGGTGCCAATGCGATTCATAAAAGGTATATGTTTGGCACCGAACTCAAAAAGTAATTCCATGTTAATATTTCATCGTTTAGTTGTAACTAAATAAGTTAATAATTATTTTATACCTTTTAGTGTATTTTATTTGTTCCTTTTAATTTTTTGAAGACGGTTTTATTTTTTTCTTAAAAATTATTTTTATTTTTCTCTTTTTAGTGATGTTATTAATAGTGATCATATCATCAGAACTTGACCAAATTAATATGGCACCATCCCTAAGATACCCCCTTTCCAAGAAAAAGAATCATCGAAATCGATCCAGGTGGCAAAAAGTTCATCGAAATCGGTTCATAAACAAAGAAGTTAGGTATGAGCAAACCTAAGAAAAAAATAATTTTAAGAAAAAATAAAACCGACTTCAAAAATTAAATGTAACAAATAAAATACACTAAAAGGTATAAAATAATTATTACCTTATTTAGTTACAACTAAACGACGAAATATTAACATGAAATTACTTTTTGAAGTCGGTACCAAACAAACCATACCTATAACGTACCGCAAACGTACTAAGTAAGATCCGTCGAGTGCGATTCATAAAAGGTATATGTTTGGCACCAACTTCAAAAAGTAATTTCATGTTAATATTTCGTTGTTTAGTTGTAACTAAATAAATAAGGTAATAATTATTTTATACCTTTTAGTGTATTTTTATTTGTTGCATTTAATTTTTTGAAGTCGGTTTTTATTTTTTTCTTGAAAATTATTTTTTATTTTTCTCTTTTTAGTGATGTTATTAATAGTGATCATATCATCAGAACTTGACCAAATTAATATGACACCATCCCTAAGACACCCCCTTTCGGATAAAAAAAGAACCATCGAAATCGGTTCATAAACAAAGAGGTTAGGTCTAAACAAACCTAATAAAAAAGGTCTAATACCTATGAAAAAAAAACGAAAAAAATGGGACCAATCGGAAGCTAGACTGGACCCAATGCAAAAAAAAATTTCAAAATCGGTTGACAAATGGCGGAGATATGAGGTAACATAGGCACAAAAAAAAAATCAGTCGAATAGAGAACCTCCTCCTTTTTGAAGTCGGTTAATAAAATGAAGCTTATGAGGTGTATTCAAACCAGGAAAACGCTCGGCATCCATTTCAATGGAGTGCTGCCCAATTTCTAGGCGCGCAGATAGGAACCTTCCTGACATTTCCTTTGATTCGAGCTCATTGGAATTCCGTAATAAAATATCAATGTTAGGTGTCACCTTAGGTTCTGACCTCTCTTGGAATGACCATATTATCTCAGTAGCAAAAGCTGCAGCATGTAAGCTTGGCTTTCTTTTCCGAACCAAAACGATTTTTCACCCCCACTCAACTCCTTATATTATACAAGGCTCAAATTCGCCCCTGTTTTGAATATTGCTCGCATTTGTGGAGAGGAGCCTCCAAGTATTCTCTTAATACCTTAGATGCAATTCAGAGGCGAGCTATCAGACTGATAGGCGATCCTACATTAACTGACACTCTCGACTCCCTAGCCCATCGTAGATCTGTCTCCGCCCTATCCCTTTTTTATAGATATTACCATGGCTTTTGTTCTGACGAAATAAAATCGATAATCCCACCAAAGGCCTCATTTGCCCGAAATACACGATTTTCTAAAATTCAACACCCCTACGCGCTTAAACTAGATACTAATCGAACAAACGCATTCGCCAATTCATTTATCCCTATGACATCTAGAGACTGGAATTCTCTTCCCCCGACCGTCTTTCCAGCTACTTATAACCTTCAAACTTTCAAGACCAGCATCCACAGATACCTTCGACCTCTACCCAATCCCTAAATCTCCCCTTATCTTCACGTTACAAGGGTCCACCACGGACTTCAGAGGTTGTACCTTCTTGGTGCAACTTCTTCTTGTATCAATATCATTATAAAAAAAAAAAAAGCCCCATAAAACTTCTTCCACGTTCAATGCATAAATTAAGACCATTTCAATTCTGTCTTCAACAAAAAATGCTTCATTTTTATTATGGAAATACAATATATAACTATCCACTGGATTGACACGAGAAATAAACTTTTTTAAAGTCAAGAATTTTAAGTAGTTCTATTAAATAGAAAATAATCTCTTAAATCTGTGTATAATAAAGTTTTAATATCATTGTAAACACTTATTTTCATTGTTGTTACTTTTTGATTTAATCATCATTGGAACGAAGTTCCTTATGGGACGCCTCGGGGTGGTACCCTCAGTCGGTGAAAAGTGTCCGCAACGTTAAATAAAAACAAGCGAGCCAATGCTCATGCGCGCGCATCCACCAGCCACTCTGGGGCGGGGCCTCTGGCTTCTGTGCTCTGGTCGGGAATCGATGCTGTTCGATGTTGAATCTTTTCGATTCAACAGGTATTATTTCATTACCCTCCTCTACCTCTGCTTCTATTTATCGAAATAATCCTCTTTAAAAATTTTATTAATTTAATAGACAGAATAATAGGAATTCAATAAAAATGGCATCGAATTCAGAGACAGAACATTCAGAACATTTCGTTATTCAGCAACAAATAACAAAGGTGTGCTTACTTAATTAATAAATAAATGAAAATGAAATGAAATAAATAAAAGAATATTGCAATAATTCTACTAATTTATTTATTATATTTTAGCTAATAGAAGAAAATAATCAATTAAAAAAATCTACTAAAGGTAAGCGTTATATATTAATCGTGGGTGTATGTGTAAAATCCCCGTGAATCCCTAATTGATTTTCACAACTAATTCCTATAATTTATTTATTTATTTAATTAATTGAATTTTATTATTTATTTATTCTATTTAAGGAAATAAAAATTAAAGAAGGAAGAAAAAAATTCCTCGGAATTTGATTTCCAACGAGGATTTGATGAATTATTATTAAAATATCTAAGATTATTTATTTATTTATTATTAGAGTATCTATTAGTTAGATATTTATATAATATACTGAGTAAAACATTGTATAAATTCATATACTGTTTTTTCTCAAATTCAAAAATATTTCCCATACAAGTTTGTTCAGTACCCACCTCCATCCCCTCCCTCGATTAGCACTCATGGATTTAATTTTAACATTTTTTTATTTTTTATTTTCTTTGAAGGAAAGAAATACGAAAAAAGCCGAGTACCAGGAACAAGGTATCGAGCGGGGGAAAAAAAACAAGGTACGTGTATATAATTTATATATATTATATATATTATAATATTTTGCAGTGTAATTTTAAATACGACTGTAAAGTTAGTAGACATCATGACGAGAAATTAATGATTTTTATAATCAATTTCAGTATCGGAGAAAAATATAAAAAAAACACAGTAGGCTAATATCAACAAGAGTATCGACAAAGAATAAAAAAGAAAAAATACAAGAAGATCCAAGGTATGGTATGAAAATTATATACATTTTTAATAAAATTATTACGTTGCCATATTAATAACTGTAATTAATTTTCGTACTGAAAATATACGGAGATTAAATAATGCACAGCGTCAACAAATTCTTCGGACAGCATAGAAAGATAACGAAAACTATTTTAGTTACCATAAAGCTATAGTTTCTATGGTAGAACATAATTATGCTTAATTATTATTATTCATATAAATACCTGTTTCTTTTTCTATATTATTATTATTATATATTATATATTTTTATAAATCATTGTAAATAAAATAAAGGTGTTAAGATAATTTTATAAAGTAGTTTCTTTGCTTTTATCGATAAAAAAATCATAATAAAAAATGTATACCCGAATAATTATTTTTCTTTATACCTAGAATAGAACTTAAAAATTAATATTTTTATAATAAGGAACTTCGTTCCTATCCGGTGTCCCTACGACACAGATCTAATTTTTTATTTAATAATTAATAATTTAATCATTATTATTTAATAATTATGTTAAATAATGGTTAAAAATAATTATTAAGAGTTTTTTTTAGATCTAATTGATTCATGTATTTTGTTTATTTGATGTCGTATAAAAAAATAGTTCTTATGAAAGTTGTTCATTTTTTTGTAGGTTAAGTAGACGTAACGAATAATATAGAGTTTATAGAGTTAATACAGAAGTTTACCTTGAAATACCCTTGAAAGCTTGTTCTACGTCGAGAAACAATAGCGTAGTTTAGTTTCCCCCTCTTATAAATGAACTTTTATTTGAAACATTTTTTCATATTATGCACTGTTTTTGAGTTATAACGCTGTCTCAAGATAAAAAACTTACCCGGTATATATATCATCTACCAAGCTTTTGTTCTCCTGAGAGCACAACCAGAGACCTGAGAGAATAACCAGAGGGTCTCTCTGAAATTTTTACAGTTAGAGATTTTAGAGAATTTTTTTTTTAAATTTCATATCTCAAATTTTAAGTTCATAAAAAAAAAAAATGTTATAAATTTCTGGCGATTTGGCCGCCGTTTTTTGGCTGTCTGCGTGCGACGCACGTGTGTTGCACTCCCGCCAGGCACGGGCCTCTTTGGGAGGGAGCGACCCCTCCGCCCCCCCCCCTGGATCCGCCCTTGTTTTTGACCCTTCGATTATTATTGGTAACCATTGCTGAAGACATGGAGGAATCTACTTAAAATCAAAAATAACGATCGATTATTATCTAATACTAGAGGAATAACCTTTATTGCATTCCATTTTTGATGTTTTGACTATTAATGGCAACCTCTTCTGAAAACGTGAAAGAATCGACTTAAAATCAAAAAGACTAATTTCTTTTATGGCAAACAACTGAAGCTTGAAAGGGAGGTTTTTTATTATTTGAATAAAAGATTTCACTGTCGATGGTAAGAGAATTGATTTTATTTTAGGTTAAAAAATAAAATGAGAGATGGAGTCTTCTGGTTTTAAATAAAATAATTTTTAATTATTTCTAGAGACTATAGTTTTGAATACATTGCCTTCATCAAAAAACCTCCTTTTTTTTGAACACTTTTCGAATTTAACTATTATTTTTTAACAAAATAAAAATCCAATTTAATTTTCAATCAGGTGATATAAAGAAGACCACGTAGAAAAAGGATGTAGATATGCTTGTTTAAAATAAAAAACTTTTTTTTTAAACAGATTTTAAAAACACAAAAAAAATTTTAAGAAAAAAATAAAAACCGACTTCAAAAAAATAATTTTTAAGAAAAAAATAAAAACCGACTTCAAAAAATTAAATGCAACAAATAAAATACACTAAAAGGTATAAAATAATTATTATCTTATTTAGTTACAACTAAACGACGAAATATTAACACGAAATTACTTTTTGAAGTCGGTGCCAAACAAACTATACCTATAAGCGAGCGTACCCGCCAAACGTACTAAGTAAGATTTTTGAAGTTGGTGCCAAATATATACCTTTTATGAATCGCACTCGACGGATCTTACTTAGTACGTTTGGGTACTTATAGGTAATTCATTTGGCTATTCATCTGAAAACATTCAATTTTCCAGATACCAAACGTAAGTACCATGCTTTACAATTATTTATTTGTTAAAGCAGAACTTTATTAATACTACTAATACTACTCCAATCTCAAATTTATTTTCATTACTGATTCATGGATAATTGCTTTTTCTCGTTAGACAATATATAGGGTGTTCCGTATCACAACAATAAACCGTAAACAGGGGATAGGCCATATTTAGAAGGTCCAGAACGAAACATTTTTTTTAATAAATTTCTCATCATTTTCGAGTTATACTATTTTTTTTGAAAATGATGAAATTATTTACTCTGCCCTATATATTGAGATGCTGTGGCTTCAAATTTATACATTTTATTATTCTAATTTTTGTTCCGCAATCCTGAATAATCATACTATTGAGCAGAATTCAAAATAAAGCAATAAGTACTATAATTTTGGAGAAAAAAAATATTTTTATGCTTTAAAAATTTTTTATCAGCTAACTTTGAATCATCTTTAATATAAAAAAAAGTCTACTATCATAGCATGTCAAGTTATTTAAAAAATTGACCCATTTAGTCGAGATTTCAAAATTGTACTGCACTTTGTACTTCCTTCTTTAGATTAAAATATATTGTTATTTATTTGGCAAATTGAGCTAATTTAATATAATATTTTGATAGTGTTTTTTTATTTAATACACTCCTGTACAAAAAATCGACCAACCAATAAAAACATTATTAAATAATAACAAATTTTTAATTTGTTCACAAGTAACCATATATTATTGAAATTGTACTAGACACTTGTCGTTGAGTTAGCCCTTGATTATTAGGCACACAATTTGAACTGCTTGAACTTCAGATTAAGCCATTTTGTATATTTTATTTTTCTATCAATGATGCTTTATTCAAAATTATTCATTTTATTGATATTTCAAAATCTAATTTGATCTTTTATTAAAACTTTATTTAAATGTAAAGCGATATTGAGAGAGAGTATGATAATTTGTAATTGTATCTTTTAATTTAATTTTACTTATTACTAGCAACAAATTTTATTGAATATGTTAGTTTAAGAGTTATTAGAACATGGTACGGTATTTAATAAGGTTAATGGTGGATCGATTTTTTTGCACCGTAATGTATATTAAGTAATCAATTATGTCCCATCTTAATTGAACTAATATATTGCTATTATAGACATTAATTAGAAGCATAATATATGTAAATTTTTAGCCACAACATTTCATTATTTAGTGCAGGCTATTGATTTTGACTATTTTCACAAAAATTCCTACAACTCGAGTGAAAATTATGAGACTTTTATTAAAAAATTTTAAATTCTGTACGATCATAATCTGGCCTATTCCCGGTTTACCGTTGTTTAACGGAACAACCTGTAGGTACTGAAGGAATGAATATTTTGTCTTCAAATTTGATTCTGGTTTTTTACTAATTTTAATGTTTTTATAATTTATTTGTAGACAAATAAATTTAATTATAAAGTTGAAATTTAGTTGTTTAAATTTAGTACAAATATTTATTATACAAATACACAGGGTGGGTAAGAGGCGCCTGTGGGAAAAATGAATTTACAAAAATTTAAAAATTAAACAAAATAGTTCATTTAAATTCAAAAAATGTAATCGTAAATCTTATCTTTGTATTTATTTTCATTATATAGAATCTTTCATGACATTTTAAGAGTAACACATTATGAGTATATAAATATTAATGTGCGGGGCACATCCTGCACACGGGTGGCCGTGCAAATAAATATTAGTTTTCCAAATTTCAGCTTATTAGATTTTTAAAGTTTTTTTTTCTTATATTCCACCATGATTACTTTTGATTGACACATTTTCCTTCATATAGTAATTTTCTTATTATTCATTTTTGCCCGAATTAGATTTTATTTCTTTTTTATGACATAAATACGAAGAGAATAATTAATTCGTCTTTTGTATGGGGACCTTCTTCTATGTTTCAGATTTCATAATGTCTTATCGAACAGAAAGATTCAACGATGCGTACCTGGATAAGGTGTTTAGAATTCTCCGGAAGGGGCTGGAAGAAAACGCTGAATTGGATGAGAAGAGGAAAATTGTTAATTCTATCCTCCCTGTGAAGAAATACAAATTGCTGGAGAGGTTCCTCTCGTGTGAAGAAAATCTTAGCGAATACAACTGCTTGAGATGTCTTCACATTTTCCTTGACGAGAATACAAAATTTCTAGGCTTTGAACGATATATACATGATCAAGGAATTGTGAAATCAATTTTGGAATTAATACTGAGATACAGTCCGAATATCGAAACGGTCGATTTTAGATTTTTAGATATCTCTCCTGAGAACAAAGGGAATTTATTATCATTTCTCAGACAATCCACTCAGTTGAAATCCCTGCGAGTGCAATGTGATTCCCGTGTTTGTGCAATCGGTGATCTTTTGCTCAAAGATGATTTTAACCTGCTTGATCAGGATATTAAAACTAAACTCCTAAAAATCGAATATATCGGGGGCGTACAATTAGATGGATCAGACTTTGTCAGACTCATGAAAATTCTACCCAATTTGAAAAGTGTAGGCATGTTTCAAGATTTTAGTTTTATATTACCCTTTGTTGAAGACGATGATGAAATTGCCAAAAAATTAACTAACATAACCGTATTTTATGATTACGATACAAGCATGACTACTTTAGAAAGTTTTTCGAAATTGTGTCCTAAAACAAAAATGATATGTCTATTTTATCCAAGAAAAGAAGCCATTGAAAATCTTTCGAAATTTCCATTACTCACGGAATTAAAATTATATTTAAATGATCCCGATGTTGTTAGTCAAGTCGTCAGCTTATTAACCCTAATCGGCAAACAAATTAAAATTTTGACTTTAATTTTTAATAACGAGGCTGAACTTGGCCCAAAATTTTGGCATGATTTATGCCCCGAATTAATTAAATTAGAAATTAATTATAAAGCCTTCTATTTCAACTAAGGTGGTAGAAATTTTAAATCCATCAATTTATGTTCAACTAAATTATTATTAGGACTTCAAAATCTATCCTATCCAAAGGGGTATTTTCTCCAGAGGACTGAGAGGGGTCACCTTACTAAATAATGTATCCCTATTGTCTTATTAATCTTAAGTTAATTTCATCTCATTCATTTGTATCAATTTATGATAAATAAAATCTATATTATAAACTAAAATAATTTTAATTTCTGTAGTATGTAATTTTGATCCTTTGTATTTTAGACATTTGTAAAGAGTTTCGTTCAATGTATATTTTATTTTTTAATATTTTGAGTTAGTTGTAATTTCATTGACCTTTTATGTTTTTTAGTGTGCTGAATCCGAATCTGAGGTTTGCTAACAATATTTTGTGGCGGGACATTGTCAAAAATGCAAATAAATGTAATAAATCTCATTTTTGGTGGTTTTTTGCTTATAACTTGAAAACTATCAACTTTTCGTATAAAATCTTCATATTCAAAATGAAACCCATTCCATAATTTGTTTTTTTTTCTCAGACCAACCTTTCGGGTTCAAGCGCTAGTTGAAATTTGGAGTATTTTTTCTGTTTCCCCAAATCCCAAATACTCACACTTTTTTCGATTGTTTCCTATTTTTAACATGAAATTGCACGTTTTATACCACTCTACACGTTTTTAAACCATTTAAATTTGATATAATTTTTTGTAAAAAATCGCAGTTTTTCTTTCATAAAATGAAAACCACTCATCCTAGAAACTTGATTCCTATCTCATTCTCTAGGAAATTTTGGTGACTTAAACTTTACCTTGGACTACTAGTTTTATAAAACTCTTAGATTTATAGATATCCAGGATTTTTCAAAACACTTTTGAGAATTCGGATCATATCCTGTCATCGAAAATACTAGATATCTATAAATCTAAAAGTTTTATCAAAAAAGTGGTCCAAATAAACGTTCAACGCAACAAAATTTCCTAAAGAATGAGATGAGAATCAAGTTTCTAGAATGAATGGTTTTCATTTTATGAAGGGAAAAACAGTCATTTTTTGCAAAAAATTGCAGTTTTTCAAAACTTCAACCTCATTGTGGCACACGGGTTACCATTATCCAATGAATATGAAACTTTGTTTGAATTACTCTAATTTAAAAATGTATAGAATGGTCTCTGTCGAAAACGTGCTCCTTCATGGTCAAAATTGGAAAAATTCGAAAAAATTTCTTGGGGTTTGCTTAAACAAAAAAAAATACGCCAATATTCAACTAAAGCTTGACCCGAACGGTTGGGCGGAGACAAAAACCTAAATATTGAAATTTATAGGAGATTTTATGAACTTTTATTTTGTAAAGGAAGGCCATTTACGAAAAGTTGCTAGTTTTTGAGTTATAAGCAAAAAACCTGTCCCGTCATTAAATTTTATTAGCAAACCTCAGATTCGGATTCAGCACACCAAAAAACATAAATTGCATGAGTTTGTTTAATTGCATCAAGCAGAGGACAACCTCTTTGTTTCTCTTTATGAATCAACAACTCTGCTACTCTCGGCAAAATAAAAAACTTTTCAAAGAATATAATCTACTGAATCCGAGCTATCATATATGTTTTTAATACATGTCAGAAGAATTGTATTTACCCTCTCGAGAATGTAATAAAAACAGTTTAAAATGTAATAAATTCAGTTTAAATTCAGCAGAAGAGAGGATCTCGTGAAGAAGGACAGATATTATTTAATTATTAAGTAGGTACCGGAAATTAGATTATATTTTTCAAAACTCGCCGGTTTTCGGACATATTGATTTTTTTTTTAATTTTTTTAAATCGAGATTAGGAAAACAGAAATATCAACCAATTACTATTACTTATTTGTAATATTATCATAAAATAGTAATCTATATATATAAAATTCTTTGCCCGATACACTCACTCACTCACTCATCAAAACAGCCAGAACCACTGGACATAGAAACATGAAATTTGGAGAGAATATTACAACTATGACATAGGGGCTCACTAAGAAAGGATTTTTCGAAATTCGACCCCTAAAGGGGTGAGAGGGGGCAAATTTGTTTTCACTGATTATGCGATATCTCTTAAGCACGATAAAATATCTAGTTGCTTTTTACTTATAAAAATAAATATAAAAATTAGATTGGAAAAGTTTCATCTTAATTGAACAACGGTAACCCGTGGCGCAATGAGGTTGGAGTTTTTGAAAAATTCCAAAAATTGCAGTTTTTCATTTATAAAATGAAAATCACTCATCCTAGAAACTTGATTCTTATCTCATTTTATAGGAATTTTTGTTGGCTTGAATTTTACTTGAACCACTTTTTTGTTAAAACTTTTAAATTGTAGATATCCAGCATTTTCCAAGACATGACATGATCCGACCTCATTGTGGCACGGGATACCGTTGTCCAATTAAGATGAAACATTCCTAATTTCTTTTTTAGCCTTTTGGCAACTATTAGGTGGTCAGCACCAAATTTCGAAGAGTGATTTATTGTGACCACCTAATAAGCACAATCCAATTTTCCGCTAAATTGGTAAAAATTGCCTATCTTTGAAGATCATTTGTGACAAAACGGCTAAATTGATTTTAGGTTTTAAGTTGATATCCGTTGTGAAATTTTTTATGTTCTTTCATTTTGATAAAAATGAAATTTTCTGTCAGATTCATGGTTTTCGATTTATAAGCGAAATTCCGAAAAAAGTCCAAAATTTCTGTGGTTTTTAGGGCCTCAAAAATTATATATGAACTAAAATTCATATAGCTCTGTGTTTGGTGCTCAGACGATATGTCTGCCTCCTGGATGCAAATGTGGGCGATTGCCCCCTCCACCCCCGCTGGATCCGCCCTTGTACAGATAAAAGAAAAGAAAAATATTAATTATTTAATCTTTTTTTTTGTTTTTTTTTTTTAATGATATTGATGAGAAAAGGGGATACACCAGAATGTGGATCCCCTAAGGGCCTGTATGGGCTGGCCCCTCAATCGTGAAAAGAACAGAGCAGAAGGAAAAGAAGCCGGGATCACGAGCCAATCTCAGAAACTTAGATACAATTCAATATCCAATTTACTAAGGTTTTAGGGGCTTCGAGCAGTGGTAAATTCTCCGCTCGATAATTTCGGTTAAATTTATCTCCCTCTTGGAAAGAAGTAGAAGACGTACAAGTGGGAAAAGGAAGAAATACCATACAAGATATGATCAAGTACCTATTGTAATCGTGCATGAAAAAAAGTGTTTTTTTTTTGCTTCATTTTTTCAAAATATCTCAAAAAAGGCTGGAACTATTTTAATAAAAAAAATTGAATAAAGCCAGGGCATTTTGGTCTACAAAAAAGCCCTCATGAGTAAACATCGAAAAAATTATATTTTTCGAGATATAAATTGTTTTATCAAAATGTCTGTTTAGTACTTTATCAAAGAAAGGTCTTTTGAATTTTATTATTTCTAATGTTAAGAAAGGACCAAAAGACTTTTGAATTTTGATGTCTAAATAGCTTATTTGAAATTTTAATGTAATGTTAAGAACATATTGAGGTCTAACGATTTTGTAAAATTTTAATATATTATTAAGAAAAAGGTTCATTGAAATTTTTAATCACTAAATGGATATCCCTTGAGTAGCTTATAGAGAGGTTTTTATCTTTTGAGCAAAGCTCTCAAATTCCAATGTCTAAACCAAAATTGGTTCATTGTTTGCCACGTTGGCTACCTGTCAGCCCCTACCCCCACTCATCTACCAAGCTTTTGTTCTCCTGAGAGCACAACCAGAGACCTGAGAGAATAACCAGAGGGTCTCTCTGAAATTTTTACAGTTAGAGATTTTTAGAGAATTTTTTTTTTTAAATTTCATATCTCAAATTTAAAGTTCATTAAAAAAAAAAATGTTATAAATTCCCTGGCGATTTGGCCGCCGTTTTTTGGCCGTCTGCGTGCGACGCACGTGTTGCACTCCCGCCAGGCACGGGCCTCTTTGGGAGGGAGCGACCCCCTCCCCCCCCCCTGGATCCGCCCTTGTTTTTGACCCTTCGATTATTATTGGTAACCATTGCTGAAGACATGGAGGAATCTACTTAAAATCAAAAATAACGATCGATTATTATCTAATACTAGAGGAATAACCTTATTGCATTCCATTTTTGATGTTTTGACTATTAATGGCAACCTCTTCTGAAAACGTGAAAGAATCGACTTAAAATCAAAAAGACTTATTTCTTTTATGGCAAACAACTCAAGCTTGAAAGGGAGGTTTTTTATTATTTGAATAAAAGATTTCACTGTCGATGGTAAGAGAATTGATTTTATTTTAAGTTAAAAAATAAAATGAGTGATGGAGTCTTCTGGTTTTAAATAAAATAATTTTTAATTATTTCTAGAGACTATAGTTTTGAAGGCATTGCCTTCATCAAAAAACCTCCTTTTTTTTGCACACTTTTCGAATTTAACTATTATTTTTTAACAAAATAAAAATCCAATTTAATTTTCAATCAGGAGAGATAAAGAAGACCAGAAAAAGGATGTAGATATGCTTGTTTAAAATAAAAAACTTTTTTTTTAAACAGATATTAAAACACAAAAAAAATTTTAAGAAATAAATAAAAACCGACTTCAAAAAATAATTTTTAAGAAAAAATAAAAACCGACTTCAAAAAATTAAATGCAACAAATAAAATACACTAAAAGGTATAAAATAATTATTATCTTATTTAGTTACAACTAAACGACGAAATATTAACATGAAATTACTTTTTGAAGTCGGTGCCAAACAAACTATACCTATAAGCGATCGTACCCGCCAAAACGTACTAAGTAAGATCCGTCGAGTGCGATTCATAAAAGGTATATATTTGGCACCAACTTCAAAAAGTAATTTCATGTTAATATTTCGTCGTTTAGTTGTAACTAAATAAGATAATAATTATTTTATACCTTTTAGTGTATTTTATTTGTTGCATTTAATTTTTTGAAGTCGGTTTTTATTTTTTTATTTTTCTATTTTTAGTGATGTCATTAATAGTGATCATATCATCAGAACTTGACCAAATTAATATGACACCATCCCTAAGACACCCCCTTTCGGATAAAAAAAGAACCATCGAAATCGGTTCATAAACAAAGAGGTTAGGTCTAAACAAACCAGGGAGGTAGGGAGGGAAGGCTAGCTCGAGAAAGTGTCTCCACCTGACGTCACCAGCCGCCATCTTGCAATTGGAAAGAATAGAGAATGCCCATAAGAGCAATGCTAATATTTATATAGTTTAAACTATATATCTTTAAATAAAAAGGTTCTTAAATAGAACATATATATAAATAAATATTCAAAAATGTTATTTCTTAGATCTGCAATGAATTTAAATAGCTACTTTCAGTAAAAATTTGATAAAACAAAAGAGCGCACTCGTACCCATTATTAGGTAGATTTCGAAGAATATATGTGTATGTATGTATCCCAATTTTGTATGTGCGCTGCAGGCCGCAACATTCAACCGATTGCAATAAAATTTGGCTCTAAATTCAGTCTTGATGTAAACAAGAACGGAGTAGTTTTTGGTGACTTCAGCCCCAAAGGGTTGCAAATGGTGGGTGATTGAAATCTTAAAAAATTCATGACAACGTTAATATGCCTGATACCAATTTGGTTGCAGATACCTAATATTCTGATAATTAACCTCTACAACTTTTGTCTGAAATTTTTTTTATAGGAACAGTCTAAAAGGGGGCAGAACAATAGGGTTCGAAATCTAATCTAAACTGAAGGGAGGGTTCCTTCGTAAAAGATTAAATATTTTTTTATTAAATACTAAATATAAGGGCAGTCAGTGTACAGAAAAGTTCCAAAAATCCAAGCTATTCCAACTCTCTACGAGTCAGGCATATCTCCCCAAAAGTCGGAAAATAGCCAGAGTCACACCTATTCCTAAAAAGGAGACACATCACAAATCTCTAATTACAGGCCTATCTCGATCACCTCTGTTCTTTCCAAATTAATGAATTAAGTCGTAAACCAACACGTCCTTCATCACTTAGAAAACAATAAATTAATTCACGATAGGCAATATGGATTCAGACAAAATCGTTCCACAGGCGACATCTTAACCTATGTCACCCACACCTTGAACAATACTCTAGAGGCCGGAAAAGAACCCTCGCTGTAGCCCTTGATATCTCCAAAGCTTTTGACCAGGTTTGGCACAAAAATCTTCTTGCCAAACTGCCAGCCTTTGGATTCACACCAACACTTCGCAAATGGATAGAAAGCTTTCTGACAAACCGAAGTATAAAAGTTGTGGTGGATGGAACATCATCTGAATCGTTCTCCACAAACTCTGGTGTTCCCCAAGGCTCTGTAATCTCCTCCACACTCTTCCTTATTTATATAAACGACCTTATTGATCAAACGGCAAACCCCACTCATTGTTACGCCGACGATAGCACTCTACACGGCAAACCCTCTCTCCCGAATAATCGAATCAATATTGCCTCCTCAATTACTCTCGACCTAGACAAACTGAATAAATGGGGCTCTCAAAATTTAGTTAACTTTAATTCAAATAAAACTCAATGTTGTCTAATTTCTAGGCGCGAAAATAGAGATTTCCCTGATATTCACTTCGATTCGAATACCCTGAAAATGTGTGACAGCCTATCCATGTTGGGCGTCTCTGTCGCATCTGACCTGTCTTGGAATGAACACATCTCCTCTGTGGCGAAATCTGCAGCAAGGAAGATTGGCTTCTTATTCAGGTCCAAGCGATTTTACAAACCCCCACAACTTCTCACCATCTACAAGGCCCAAATCCGCCCCTGTCTCGAATACGGCTCTCATCTGTGGAGAGGAGCCTCAAAATATTCTCTTGCTACCCTTGATGCAATTCAGAAACGAGCCGTCAGGCTAATTGACGATTCTACCCTCACCGACTCCCTCGACTCGCTGGCTCATCGAAGAGATGTCTCTGCCCTTTCCCTTTTCTATAGATACTATCACGGCAGGTGCTCTGATGAGATAAAATCAATAATTCCCCCAAAGCATGCTTTGCACGCAGCACACGTTTTGCCGACTCCCAACACTCTTTTGCGGTCAAATTGGAAAAGTGCCGGACCACTTCATTCGCGAATACATATATCCCCATGACTTCAAGGAACTGGAACTCTCTCCCAGCCTCTATCTTTCCCAGCACCTATGATCTTCAAACCTTCAAAACCAGAGTTGCATAGACACCTACGTCTACACCCTCTCACTTAATCAACTTTTCCTTCTCTTCGGTAATGCAAGGGTCTTTCGAGATCCATAGGGGCTACATCTTTACTGGTGCACCCTTCTTGCATTCGATTGCATTTAAAAAAAAAAAAAAAAAGAACAATAGGGTTCGAAATCTAGATCTAAACTGAAGGGAGGGTTCCTTCGTAAAAGATTAAATATTTTTATTAAATACTAAATATAAGGGAGGAAATAGGTGTATGGTAAAGTTATATGGATGAGCAAATCAATTTTTATTTATTTATTAAACCAATGTTTTTTACTCAATTCAAAAGATTAAGAATTAATAAAGTTATAAAACAAATAAAAAATTTAAATATATATTATAAAAATACCAAAAATATAGTTTTTTAAATCAGGTACAATTGTAAGAAAAAGCGAAAAACAATTAAACACATGAATGGGTTATTCAACAATTTTTAAATACATATTATAAAAATAACTAAAATATAGTTTTTAAATCAGGTACAATTGTAAGAAAATTTTGACGAATTAATATTTGGAACACGAGAAATAGAATAAATACCCGTAAAGTGCGTCAATTAAACTAACTCTAGTGTCAAAAAACTTGAAACTAGTTTATTGTTTTAAAGGAAAATTAAAATATATACAGTCTAATCTAAAACATAAACAATTTTAATAAAAAACAAAAAATATATGAAGAAAATCAAACTTGTTTTTATCACTGTTAATAATAAAAAGAACTGTCTCAAAGATGGATACTATTAACATACGTTCAGATGGGAAGAGAAGGTTTTGTACCAATCGCAAGATGGCGGCTGGAGGGAAATGCCTGTCCTGACTGGAGACACCCCCACTCCTGCTTTTCTAGCCTAGCTGTTCCTCCTTAGCTCCTTGAAAACAAACCCAATAAAAAGTTCTAATACCTATGGAAAAAAAAATCGAAAAAAAAATGGGACCAATCGGAAGCTAGGCTGGACCCAATGCAAGAAAAAATTTCAAAATCGGTTGACAATTGGCGGAGATATGAGCTAACATAGGCACAAAAAAAAAAAAAAAAATTCAGTCGAATAGAGAACCTCCTCCTTTTTTGAAGTCGGTTAAAAATAAAAACCGACTTCAAAAAATTAAATGCAACAAATAAAATACACTGAAAAGGTATAAAATAATTATTGTCTTATTTAGTTACAACTAAACGACGAAATATTAACACGAAATTACTTTTTGAAGTCGGTGCCAAACATATACCTTTTATGAATCGCACTCGACGGATCTTACTTAGTACGTTTGTAGGGTATGCTCGCTTATAGGTATAGTTAGTTTGGTACCGAATTCAAAAAGTAATTTCGTGTTAATATTTCGTCGTTTAGTTGTAACTAAATAAGATAATAATTATTTTATACCTTTTAGTGTATTTTTAACCGACTTCAAAAAAAGGAGGAGGTTCTCTATTCGATTGAATTTTTTTTTTTTTTTTTTTTTTTTTTTTTTTGTGCCTATGTTACCTCATATCTCCGCCAATTGTCAACCGATTTTGAAAATTTTTTTTGCATTGGGTCCAGTCTAGCTTCCGATTGGTCCCATTTTTTTTTCGATTTTTTTCCATAGGTATTAGACCTTTTATTAGGTTTGTTTAGACCTAACCTCTTTGTTTATGAACCGATTTCGATGGTTCTTTTTTTATCCGAAAGGGGGTGTCTTAGGGATGGTGTCATATTAATTTGGTCAAGTTCTGATGATATGATCACTATTAATGACATCACTAAAAAGAGAAAAATAAAAATAATTTTTAAGAAAAAAATAAAAACCGACTTCAAAAAATTAAATGCAACAAATAAAATACACTAAAAGGTATAAAATAATTATTATCTTATTTAGTTACAACTAAACGACGAAATATTAACATGAAACTACTTTTTGAAGTCGGTGCCAAACATATACCTTTTATGAATCGCACTCGACGGATCTTACTTAGTACGTTTGTCGGATATGCTCGCTTTATAGGTATAGTTTGTTTGGCACCGAATTCAAAAAGTAATTTCGTGTTAATATTTCGTCGTTTAGTTGTAACTAAATAAGATAATAATTATTTTATACCTTTTAGTGTATTTTATTTGTTGCATTTAATTTTTTGAAGTCAGTTTTTATTTTTTCTTAAAAATTATTTTTTATTTGTTGAATTTAATTTTTTGAAGTCGGTTTTTATTTTTTTCTTAAAAATTTTTATTTTTCTCTTTTTAGTGATGTCATTAATAGTGATCATATCATCAGAACTTGACCAAATTAATATGACACCATCCCTAAGACACCCCCTTTCGGATAAAAAAAGAACCATCGAAATCGGTTCATAAACAAAGAGGTTAGGTCTAAACAAACCTAATAAAAAAGGTCTAATACCTATGAAAAAAAATCGAAAAAAAAGGGACCAATCGGAAGCTAGACTGGACCCAATGCAAAAAAAATTTTCAAAATCGGTTGACAATTGGCGGAGATATGAGGTAACATAGGCACAACAAAAAAAAAAAAAAAAAAAAAATTCAGTCGAATAGAGAACCTCCTCCTTTTTTGTGGTCGGTTAATAAAATGAAGCTTATGAGGGTTTATTCCTACCAGGAATACGCTCGGCATCCATTTCAATGGAAGCCCTATAAAACTTCTTCCACGTTCAATGCATAAATTAAGACCATTTCAATTCTGTCTTCAACAAAAAATGCTTCATTTTTATTATGGAAATACAAATATAACTATCCACTGGATTGACACGAGAAATAAACTTTTTTAAAGTCAAGAATTTTAAGTAGTTTTTTAAATAGAAAATAATCTCTTAAATCTGTGTATAATAAAGTTTTAATATCATTGTAAACACTTATTTTCATTGTTGTTACTTTTTGATTTAATAATTATTTATTTAATAATTAATAATTTAATGATTATTATTTAATAATTAAGTTAAATAATGGTTAAAAATTATTATTAAGAGTTTTTTTTTAGATCTAATTGATTCATGTATTTTGTTTATTTGATGTCGTATAAAAATAGTTCTTATGAAAGTTGTTCAGTTTTTTTGTAGGTTAAGTAGACGTAACTAATAATATAGAGTTTATAGAGTTAATACAGAAGTTTACCTTGAAATACCCTTGAAAGCTTGTTCTACGTCGAGAAACAATAGCGTAGTTTAGTTTCCCCTCTTATAAATGAACTTTTATTTGAAACATTTTTTCATATTATGCACTGTTTTTGAGTTATAACGCTGTCTCAAGATAAAAAACTTACCCGGTATATATATAAGAAAATTAACTTGACTATTTCAACTTAGAAATATATATAAATTCGGAGATTATTATTTTCAGTTAATATTTGACAAAAATCCTCTGCATTCGATTCGCGATTGAATCAAATACAGGAAACTTATGATTAAATTCAACTACTTATTTTTCGATTATTTTTCTAAATTTACAATCAAATGAAATTAAAAATAAACTGATGTGCCTATCCGGATGATTTAATCATAAGACCTGCCCCTTCTCATTTAATAACATTTTGAATAGCTTTTTAAAAATAGTTTAAACACAAGTTAAAAATTTAATCTCCCCTTTTGTTTAATATTTTTCTAAGGTTTAAGATTTGGGTACGGGGTTCCTAATCCTTGGCCAGGCCTAACCTGAAATGCCGAATTCCACTCCATTGTTAAAAAGCCCTTTCAAATTTGGGTTCTTTAGAGCTTAGACTAGGCCGATGGGTGATCCGCGATTGGAAGTAGGTGTACACCTCTTTGGAAGTATTTTGGAAGTACGGGGAATTATTTGAAAGTGCTTGGAAATATTTGGAAGTACAAGTGGAAGTAGGTGTACAGCATATTAGGTCCCGGTTCACCTCTCGGTTTAAACTCTGTTGGTAAAGAGAGTACGTTCAGAAAGGAAGGCAGCCTCTCAGGAGAACAATAGTAGGGAGGAGTGGGGGAGGATTCTTAGAGAGAACAATTTTGGTTTTCCTGCCTGGCTCACAATTCATTTGGCTATTCATCTGAAAACATTCAATTTTCCAGATACTAAACGTAAGTACCATGCTTTACAATTATTTATTTGTTAAAGCAGAACTTTATTAATACTACTAATACTACTCCAATCTCAAATTTATTTTCATTACTGATTCATGGATAATTGCTTTTTCTCGTTAGACAACATATAGGGTGTTCCGTATCACAACAATAAACCGTAAACAGGGGATAGGCCATATTTAGAAGGTCCAGAACGAAACATTTTTTTTAATAAATTTCTCATCATTTTCGAGTTATACTATTTTTTTTGAAAATGATGAAATTATTTACTCTGCCCTATATATTGAGATGCTGTGGCTTCAAATTTATACATTTTATTATTCTAATTTTTGTTCCGCAATCCTGAATAATCATACTATTGAGCAGAATTCAAAATAAAGCAATAAGTACTATAATTTTGGAGAAAAAAAATATTTTTATGCTTTAAAAATTTTTGATCAGCAAACTTTGAATGATCTTTAATATAAAAATAGTCTACTATCATAGCATGGCAAGTTATTTAAAAAATTGACCCATTTAGTCGAGATTTCAAAATTGTACTTCACTTTGTACTTCCTTCTTTAGATAAAAATATATTGTTATTTATTTGGCAAATTTAGCTAATTTAATATAATATTTTGATAGTGTTTTTTTATTTAATACACTCCTGTACAAAAAATCGACCAACCAATAAAAACATTATTAAATAATAACAAATTTTTAATTTGTTCACAAGTAACCATATATTATTGAAATTGTACTAGACACTTGTCGTTGAGTTAGCCCTTGATTATTAGGCACACAATTTGAACTGCTTGAACTTCAGATTAAGCCATTTTGTATATTTTATTTTTCTATCAATGATGCTTTATTCAAAATTATTCATTTTATTGATATTTCAAAATCTAATTTGATCTTTTATTAAAACTTTATTTAAATGTAAAGCGATATTGAGAGAGAGTATGATAATTTGTAATTGTATCTTTTAATTTAATTTTACTTATTACTAGCAACAAATTTTATTGAATATGTTAGTTTAAGAGTTATTAGAACATGGTACGGTATTTAATAAGGTTAATGGTGGATCGATTTTTTTGCACCGTAATGTATATTAAGTAATCAATTATGTCCCATCTTAATTGAACTAATATATTGCTATTATAGACATTAATTAGAAGCATAATATATGTAAATTTTTAGCCACAACATTTCATTATTTAGTGCAGGCTATTGATTTTGACTATTTTCACAAAAATTCCTACAACTCGAGTGAAAATTATGAGACTTTTATTAAAAAATTTTAAATTCTGTACGATCATAATCTGGCCTATTCCCGGTTTACCGTTGTTTAACGGAACAACCTGTAGGTACTGAAGGAATGAATATTTTGTCTTCAAATTTGATTCTGGTTTTTTACTAATTTTAATGTTTTTATAATTTATTTGTAGACAAATAAATTTAATTATAAAGTTGAAATTTAGTTGTTTAAATTTAGTACAAATATTTATTATACAAATACACAGGGTGGGTAAGAGGCGCCTGTGGGAAAAATGAATTTACAAAAATTTAAAAATTAAACAAAATAGTTCATTTAAATTCAAAAAATGTAATCGTAAATCTTATCTTTGTATTTATTTTCATTATATAGAATCTTTCATGACATTTTAAGAGTAACACATTATGAGTATATAAATATTAATGTGCGGGGCACATCCTGCACACGGGTGGCCGTGCAAATAAATATTAGTTTTCCAAATTTCAGCTTATTAGATTTTTAAAGTTTTTTTTTCTTATATTCCACCATGATTACTTTTGATTGACACATTTTCCTTCATATAGTAATTTTCTTATTATTCATTTTTGCCCGAATTAGATTTTATTTCTTTTTTATGACATAAATACGAAGAGAATAATTAATTCGTCTTTTGTATGGGGACCTTCTTCTATGTTTCAGATTTCATAATGTCTTATCGAACAGAAAGATTCAACGATGCGTACCTGGATAAGGTGTTTAGAATTCTCCGGAAGGGGCTGGAAGAAAACGCTGAATTGGATGAGAAGAGGAAAATTGTTAATTCTATCCTCCCTGTGAAGAAATACAAATTGCTGGAGAGGTTCCTCTCGTGTGAAGAAAATCTTAGCGAATACAACTGCTTGAGATGTCTTCACATTTTCCTTGACGAGAATACAAAATTTCTAGGCTTTGAACGATATATACATGATCAAGGAATTGTGAAATCAATTTTGGAATTAATACTGAGATACAGTCCGAATATCGAAACGGTCGATTTTAGATTTTTAGATATCTCTCCTGAGAACAAAGGGAATTTATTATCATTTCTCAGACAATCCACTCAGTTGAAATCCCTGCGAGTGCAATGTGATTCCCGTGTTTGTGCAATCGGTGATCTTTTGCTCAAAGATGATTTTAACCTGCTTGATCAGGATATTAAAACTAAACTCCTAAAAATCGAATATATCGGGGGCGTACAATTAGATGGATCAGACTTTGTCAGACTCATGAAAATTCTACCCAATTTGAAAAGTGTAGGCATGTTTCAAGATTTTAGTTTTATATTACCCTTTGTTGAAGACGATGATGAAATTGCCAAAAAATTAACTAACATAACCGTATTTTATGATTACGATACAAGCATGACTACTTTAGAAAGTTTTTCGAAATTGTGTCCTAAAACAAAAATGATATGTCTATTTTATCCAAGAAAAGAAGCCATTGAAAATCTTTCGAAATTTCCATTACTCACGGAATTAAAATTATATTTAAATGATCCCGATGTTGTTAGTCAAGTCGTCAGCTTATTAACCCTAATCGGCAAACAAATTAAAATTTTGACTTTAATTTTTAATAACGAGGCTGAACTTGGCCCAAAATTTTGGCATGATTTATGCCCCGAATTAATTAAATTAGAAATTAATTATAAAGCCTTCTATTTCAACTAAGGTGGTAGAAATTTTAAATCCATCAATTTATGTTCAACTAAATTATTATTAGGACTTCAAAATCTATCCTATCCAAAGGGGTATTTTCTCCAGAGGACTGAGAGGGGTCACCTTACTAAATAATGTATCCCTATTGTCTTATTAATCTTAAGTTAATTTCATCTCATTCATTTGTATCAATTTATGATAAATAAAATCTATATTATAAACTAAAATAATTTTAATTTCTGTAGTATGTAATTTTGATCCTTTGTATTTTAGACATTTGTAAAGAGTTTCGTTCAATGTATATTTTATTTTTTAATATTTTGAGTTAGTTGTAATTTCATTGACCTTTTATGTTTTTTAGTGTGCTGAATCCGAATCTGAGGTTTGCTAACAAAATTTTGTGACGGGACATTGTCAAAAATGCAAATAAATGTAATAAATCTCATTTTTGGTGGTTTTTTGCTTATAACTCGAAAACTATCAACTTTTCGTATAAAATCTTCATATTCAAAATGAAACCCATTTCATAATTTAGGTTTTTTTTTCTCCGACCAACCTTTCGGGTTCAAACGCTAGTTGAAAATTGGAGTATTTTTTCTGTTTCCCCAAATCCCAAATACTCACACTTTTTTCGATTTTTTCCTATTTTTAGCATGAAAGAGCACGTGTTCGACAAAAACCACTCTATACATTTTTAAACTATATTAAATTTGATGCAATTTTTTTTAAAAATCGCAGTTTTTCTTTCATAAAATGAAAACCACTCATCCTAGAAACTTGATTCCTATCTCATTCTCTAGGAAATTTTGGTGACTTAAACTTTACCTTGGACTACTAGTTTTATAAAACTCTTAGATTTATAGATATCCAGGATTTTTCAAAACACTTTTGAGAATTCGGATCATATCCTGTCATCGAAAATACTAGATATCTATAAATCTAAAAGTTTTATCAAAAAAGTGGTCCAAATAAACGTTCAACGCAACAAAATTTCCTAAAGAATGAGATGAGAATCAAGTTTCTAGAATGAATGGTTTTCATTTTATGAAGGGAAAAACAGTCATTTTTTGCAAAAAATTGCAGTTTTTCAAAACTTCAACCTCATTGTGGCACACGGGTTACCATTATCCAATGAATATGAAACTTTGTTTGAATTACTCTAATTTAAAAATGTATAGAATGGTCTCTGTCGAAAACGTGCTCCTTCATGGTCAAAATTGGAAAAATTCGAAAAAATTTCTTGGGGTTTGCTTAAACAAAAAAAAATACGCCAATATTCAACTAAAGCTTGACCCGAACGGTTGGGCGGAGACAAAAACCTAAATATTGAAATTTATAGGAGATTTTATGAACTTTTATTTTGTAAAGGAAGGCCATTTACGAAAAGTTGCTAGTTTTTGAGTTATAAGCAAAAAACCTGTCCCGTCATTAAATTTTATTAGCAAACCTCAGATTCGGATTCAGCACACCAAAAAACATAAATTGCATGAGTTTGTTTAATTGCATCAAGCAGAGGACAACCTCTTTGTTTCTCTTTATGAATCAACAACTCTGCTACTCTCGGCAAAATAAAAACTTTTCAAAGAATATAATCTACTGAATCCGAGCTATCATATATGTTTTTAATACATGTCAGAAGAATTGTATTTACCCTCTCGAGAATGTAATAAAAACAGTTTAAAATGTAATAAATTCAGTTTAAATTCAGCAGAAGAGAGGATCTCGTGAAGAAGGACAGATATTATTTAATTATTAAGTAGGTACCGGAAATTAGATTATATTTTTCAAAACTCGCCGGTTTTCGGACATATTGATTTTTTTTTTAATTTTTTTAAATCGAGATTAGGAAAACAGAAATATCAACCAATTACTATTACTTATTTGTAATATTATCATAAAATAGTAATCTATATATATAAAATTCTTTGCCCGATACACTCACTCACTCACTCATCAAAACAGCCAGAACCACTGGACATAGAAACATGAAATTTGGAGAGAATATTACAACTATGACATAGGGGCTCACTAAGAAAGGATTTTTCGAAATTCGACCCCTAAAGGGGTGAGAGGGGGGCAAATTTGTTTTCACTGATTATGCGATATCTCTTAAGCACGATAAAATATCTAGTTGCTTTTTACTTATAAAAATAAATATAAAAATTAGATTGGAAAAGTTTCATCTTAATTGAACAACGGTAACCCGTGGCGCAATGAGGTTGGAGTTTTTGAAAAATTCCAAAAATTGCAGTTTTTCATTTATAAAATGAAAATCACTCATCCTAGAAACTTGATTCTTATCTCATTTTATAGGAATTTTTGTTGGCTTGAATTTTACTTGAACCACTTTTTTGTTAAAACTTTTAAATTGTAGATATCCAGCATTTTCCAAGACATGACATGATCCGACCTCATTGTGGCACGGGATACCGTTGTCCAATTAAGATGAAACATTCCTAATTTCTTTTTTAGCCTTTTGGCAACTATTAGGTGGTCAGCACCAAATTTCGAAGAGTGATTTATTGTGACCACCTAATAAGCACAATCCAATTTTCCGCTAAATTGGTAAAAATTGCCTATCTTTGAAGATCATTTGTGACAAAACGGCTAAATTGATTTTAGGTTTTAAGTTGATATCCGTTGTGAAATTTTTTATGTTCTTTCATTTTGATAAAAATGAAATTTTCTGTCAGATTCATGGTTTTCGATTTATAAGCGAAATTCCGAAAAAAGTCCAAAATTTCTGTGGTTTTTAGGGCCTCAAAAATTATATATGAACTAAAATTCATATAGCTCTGTGTTTGGTGCTCAGACGATATGTCTGCCTCCTGGATGCAAATGTGGGCGATTGCCCCCTCCACCCCCGCTGGATCCGCCCTTGTACAGATAAAAGAAAAGAAAAATATTAATTATTTAATCTTTTTTTTTGTTTTTTTTTTTTAATGATATTGATGAGAAAAGGGGATACACCAGAATGTGGATCCCCTAAGGGCCTGTATGGGCTGGCCCCTCAATCGTGAAAAGAACAGAGCAGAAGGAAAAGAAGCCGGGATCACGAGCCAATCTCAGAAACTTAGATACAATTCAATATCCAATTTACTAAGGTTTTAGGGGCTTCGAGCAGTGGTAAATTCTCCGCTCGATAATTTCGGTTAAATTTATCTCCCTCTTGGAAAGAAGTAGAAGACGTACAAGTGGGAAAAGGAAGAAATACCATACAAGATATGATCAAGTACCTATTGTAATCGTGCATGAAAAAAAGTGTTTTTTTTTTGCTTCATTTTTTCAAAATATCTCAAAAAAGGCTGGAACTATTTTAATAAAAAAAATTGAATAAAGCCAGGGCATTTTGGTCTACAAAAAAGCCCTCATGAGTAAACATCGAAAAAATTATATTTTTCGAGATATAAATTGTTTTATCAAAATGTCTGTTTAGTACTTTATCAAAGAAAGGTCTTTTGAATTTTATTATTTCTAATGTTAAGAAAGGACCAAAAGACTTTTGAATTTTGATGTCTAAATAGCTTATTTGAAATTTTAATGTAATGTTAAGAACATATTGAGGTCTAACGATTTTGTAAAATTTTAATATATTATTAAGAAAAAGGTTCATTGAAATTTTTAATCACTAAATGGATATCCCTTGAGTAGCTTATAGAGAGGTTTTTATCTTTTGAGCAAAGCTCTCAAATTCCAATGTCTAAACCAAAATTGGTTCATTGTTTGCCACGTTGGCTACCTGTCAGCCCCTACCCCCACTCATCTACCAAGCTTTTGTTCTCCTGAGAGCACAACCAGAGACCTGAGAGAATAACCAGAGGGTCTCTCTGAAATTTTTACAGTTAGAGATTTTTAGAGAATTTTTTTTTTTAAATTTCATATCTCAAATTTAAAGTTCATTAAAAAAAAAAATGTTATAAATTCCCTGGCGATTTGGCCGCCGTTTTTTGGCCGTCTGCGTGCGACGCACGTGTTGCACTCCCGCCAGGCACGGGCCTCTTTGGGAGGGAGCGACCCCCTCCCCCCCCCCTGGATCCGCCCTTGTTTTTGACCCTTCGATTATTATTGGTAACCATTGCTGAAGACATGGAGGAATCTACTTAAAAATCAAAAATAACGATCGATTATTATCTAATACTAGAGGAATAACCTTATTGCATTCCATTTTTGATGTTTTGACTATTAATGGCAACCTCTTCTGAAAACGTGAAAGAATCGACTTAAAATCAAAAAGACTTATTTCTTTTATGGCAAACAACTCAAGCTTGAAAGGGAGGTTTTTTATTATTTGAATAAAAGATTTCACTGTCGATGGTAAGAGAATTGATTTTATTTTAAGTTAAAAAATAAAATGAGTGATGGAGTCTTCTGGTTTTAAATAAAATAATTTTTAATTATTTCTAGAGACTATAGTTTTGAAGGCATTGCCTTCATCAAAAAACCTCCTTTTTTTTGCACACTTTTCGAATTTAACTATTATTTTTTAACAAAATAAAAATCCAATTTAATTTTCAATCAGGAGAGATAAAGAAGACCAGAAAAAGGATGTAGATATGCTTGTTTAAAATAAAAAACTTTTTTTTTAAACAGATATTAAAACACAAAAAAAATTTTAAGAAATAAATAAAAACCGACTTCAAAAAATAATTTTTAAGAAAAAATAAAAACCGACTTCAAAAAATTAAATGCAACAAATAAAATACACTAAAAGGTATAAAATAATTATTATCTTATTTAGTTACAACTAAACGACGAAATATTAACATGAAATTACTTTTTGAAGTCGGTGCCAAACAAACTATACCTATAAGCGATCGTACCCGCCAAAACGTACTAAGTAAGATCCGTCGAGTGCGATTCATAAAAGGTATATATTTGGCACCAACTTCAAAAAGTAATTTCATGTTAATATTTCGTCGTTTAGTTGTAACTAAATAAGATAATAATTATTTTATACCTTTTAGTGTATTTTATTTGTTGCATTTAATTTTTTGAAGTCGGTTTTTATTTTTTTATTTTTCTATTTTTAGTGATGTCATTAATAGTGATCATATCATCAGAACTTGACCAAATTAATATGACACCATCCCTAAGACACCCCCTTTCGGATAAAAAAAGAACCATCGAAATCGGTTCATAAACAAAGAGGTTAGGTCTAAACAAACCAGGGAGGTAGGGAGGGAAGGCTAGCTCGAGAAAGTGTCTCCACCTGACGTCACCAGCCGCCATCTTGCAATTGGAAAGAATAGAGAATGCCCATAAGAGCAATGCTAATATTTATATAGTTTAAACTATATATCTTTAAATAAAAAGGTTCTTAAATAGAACATATATATAAATAAATATTCAAAAATGTTATTTCTTAGATCTGCAATGAATTTAAATAGCTACTTTCAGTAAAAATTTGATAAAACAAAAGAGCGCACTCGTACCCATTATTAGGTAGATTTCGAAGAATATATGTGTATGTATGTATCCCAATTTTGTATGTGCGCTGCAGGCCGCAACATTCAACCGATTGCAATAAAATTTGGCTCTAAATTCAGTCTTGATGTAAACAAGAACGGAGTAGTTTTTGGTGACTTCAGCCCCAAAGGGTTGCAAATGGTGGGTGATTGAAATCTTAAAAAATTCATGACAACGTTAATATGCCTGATACCAATTTGGTTGCAGATACCTAATATTCTGATAATTAACCTCTACAACTTTTGTCTGAAATTTTTTTATAGGAACAGTCTAAAAGGGGGCAGAACAATAGGGTTCGAAATCTAATCTAAACTGAAGGGAGGGTTCCTTCGTAAAAGATTAAATATTTTTTTATTAAATACTAAATATAAGGGCAGTCAGTGTACAGAAAAGTTCCAAAAATCCAAGCTATTCCAACTCTCTACGAGTCAGGCATATCTCCCCAAAAGTCGGAAAATAGCCAGAGTCACACCTATTCCTAAAAAAGGAGACACATCACAAATCTCTAATTACAGGCCTATCTCGATCACCTCTGTTCTTTCCAAATTAATGAATCTAGTCGTAAACCAACACGTCCTTCATCACTTAGAAAACAATAAATTAATTCACGATAGGCAATATGGATTCAGACAAAATCGTTCCACAGGCGACATCTTAACCTATGTCACCTACACCTCGAACAATACTCTAGAGGCCGGAAAAGAAACCTTCGCTGTAGCCCTTGATATCTCCAAAGCTTTTGACCAGGTTTGGCACAAAAATCTTCTTGCCAAACTGCCAGCCTTTGGATTCACACCAACACTTCGCAAATGGATAGAAAGCTTTCTGACAAACCGAAGTATAAAAGTTGTGGTGGATGGAACATCATCTGAATCGTTCTCCACAAACTCTGGTGTTCCCCAAGGCTCTGTAATCTCCTCCACACTCTTCCTTATTTATATAAACGACCTTATTCGATCAAACGGCAAACCCCACTCATTGTTACGCCGACGATAGCACTCTACACTGCAAACCCTCTCTCCCGAATAATCGAATCAATATTGCCTCCTCAATTACTCTCGACCTAGACAAACTGAAATAAATGAGGCTCTCAAAATTTAGTTAACTTCAATTCAAATAAGACTCAATGTTGTCTAATTTCTAGGCGCGAAAATAGAGATTTCCTGATATTCACTTCGATTCGAATACCCTGAAAATGTGTGACAGCCTATCCATGTTGGGCGTCTCTGTCGCATCTGACCTGTCTTGGAATGAACACATCTCCTCTGTGGCGAAATCTGCAGCAGGGAAGATTGGCTTCTTATTCAGGTCCAAGCGATTTTACAAACCCCCACAACTTCTCACCATCTACAAGGCCCAAATCCGCCCCTGTCTCGAATACGGCTCTCATCTGTGGAGAGGGGCCTCAAAATATTCTCTTGCTACCTGGATGCAATTCAGAAACGAGCCGTCAGGCTAATTGACGATTCTACCCTCACCACGACTCCCTCGACTCACTGGCTCATCGAAGAGATGTCTCTGCCCTTTCCCTTTTCTATAGATACTATCACGGCAGGTGCTCTGATGAGATAAAATCAATAATTCCCCCAAAGCATGCTTTGCACGCAGCACACGTTTTGCCGACTCCCAACACTCTTTCGCGGTCAAATTGGAAAAGTGCCGGACCACTTCATTCGCGAATACATATATCCCCATGACTTCAAGGAACTGGAACTCTCTCCCAACCTCTATCTTTCCCAGCACCTATAATCTTCAAACCTTCAAAACCAGAGTGCATAGACACCTACGTCTACACCCTCTCACTTAATCAACTTTCTCTTCTCTTCGGTAATGCAAGGGTCTTTCGAGATCCATAGGAGCTACATCTTTACTGGTGCACCCTTCTTGCATTCAAGTTGCATTTAAAAAAAAAAAAAAAAAAGAACAAGGGTTCGAAATCTAATCTAAATGAAGGGAGGGTTCCTTCGTAAAAGATTAAATATGTTTTATTAAATACTAAATATAAGGGAGGAAATAGGTGTATGGTAAAGTTATATGGATGAGCAAATCAGTTTTATTTATTTATTAAACCAATGTTTTTACACAATTCAAAAGATTAAAATTAATAAAGTTATAAAACAAATAAAAAATTTAAATATATACTATAAAAATACCAAAAATATAGTTTTTTAAATCAGGTACAATTGTAGATAAAGTAAAAAGCCGAAAAACAATTAAACACATGAATGGGTTATTCAACAATTTTTAAATACATATTATAAAAATAACTAAAATATAGTTTTTAAATCAGGTACAATTGTAAGAAAATTTTGACGAATTAATATTTGGAACACGAGAAATAGAATAAATACCCATAAAGTGCAATCAATTAAACTAACTCTAGTGTCAAAAAACTTGAAACTAGTTTATTGTTTAAAGGAAAATTAAAATATATACAGTCTAATCTAAAACATAAACAATTTTAATAAAAAACAAAAAAATATATGAAGAAAATCAAACTTGTATTTTATCACTGTTAATAATAAAAAGAACTGTCTTAAAGATGGATACTATTAACATACGTTCAGATGGGAAGAGAAGGTTTTGACCAATCCAAGATGCGGCTGGAGAGGAAATGCCTGTCCTGACTGGAGACACCCCCACTCCTGCTTTTCTAGCTTAGCTGTTCCTCCTTAGCTCCTTGAAAACAAACCCAATAAAAAGTTCTAATACCTATGGAAAAAAATCGAAAAAAAAAATGGGACCTAATCGGAAGCTAGACTGGACCGCAATGCAAAAAAAAATTTCAAAAATCGGTTGACAATTGGCGGAGATATGAGCTAACATAGGCACAAAAAAAAAAAAAAAAAAAATTCAGTCGAATAGAGAACCTCCTCGTTTTTTGAGTGTCGGTTAAAAATTAAATGCAACAAATAAAATACAACTAAAAGGTATAAAATAATTATTGTCTTATTTAGTTACAACTAAACGACGAAATATTAACACGAAATTACTTTTTGAAGTCGGTGCCAAACATATACCTTTTATGAATCGCACTCGACAGATCTTTACTTAGTACGTTTGTGAGGATATGCTCGTCTTATAGGTATAGTTTGTTTGGTACCGAATTCAAAAAGTAATTTCGTGTTAATATTTCGTCGTTTAGTTGTAACTAAATAAGATAATAATTATTTTATACCTTTTAGTGTATTTTTAACCGACTTCAAAAAGGAGGAGGTTCTCTATTCGACTGAATTTTTTTTTTTTTTTTTTTTTTTTTTGTGCCTATGTTACCTCATATCTCCGCCAATTGTCAACCGATTTTGAAAATTTTTTTTGCATTGGGTCCAGTCTAGCTTCCGATTGGTCCCATTTTTTTTTCGATTTTTTTCCATAGGTATTAGACCTTTTTTATTAGGTTTGTTTAGACCTAACCTCTTTGTTTATGAACCGATTTCGATGGTTCTTTTTTTATCCGAAAGGGGGTGTCTTAGGGATGGTGTCATATTAATTTGGTCAAGTTCTGATGATATGATCACTATTAATGACATCACTAAAAAGAGAAAAATAAAAATAATTTTTAAGAAAAAATAAAAACCGACTTCAAAAAATTAAATGCAACAAATAAAATACACTAAAAGGTATAAAATAATTATTATCTTATTTAGTTACAACTAAACGACGAAATATTAACACGAAATTACTTTTTGAAGTCGGTGCCAAACATATACCTTTTATGAATCGCACTCGACGGATCTTACTTAGTACGTTTGTAGGATATGCTCGCTTATAGGTATAGTTTGTTTGGTACCGAATTCAAAAAGTAATTTCGTGTTAATATTTCGTCGTTTAGTTGTAACTAAATAAGATAATAATTATTTTATACCTTTTAGTGTATTTTATTTGTTGCATTTAATTTTTTGAAGTCAGTTTTTATTTTTTCTTAAAAATTATTTTTTATTTGTTGAATTTAATTTTTTGAAGTCGGTTTTTATTTTTTTCTTAAAAATTTTTATTTTTCTCTTTTTAGTGATGTTATTAATAGTGATCATATCATCAGAACTTGACCAAATTAATATGACACCATCCCTAAGACACCCCCTTTCGGAGAAAAAAAGAACCATCGAAATCGGTTCATAAACAAAGAGGTTAGGTCTAAACAAACCTAATAAAAAAGGTCTAATACCTATGAAAAAAAATCGAAAAAAAAGGGACCAATCGGAAGCTAGACTGGACCCAATGCAAAAAAAATTTTGAAAATCGGTTGACAATTGGCGGAGATATGAGGTAACATAGGCACAACAAAAAAAAAAAAAAAAAAAATTCAGTCGAATAGAGAACCTCCTCCTTTTTTGTGGTCGGTTAATAAAATGAAGCTTATGAGGGTTTATTCCTACCAGGAATACGCTCGGCATCCATTTCAATGGAAGCCCTATAAAACTTCTTCCACGTTCAATGCATAAATTAAGACCATTTCAATTCTGTCTTCAACAAAAAATGCTTCATTTTTATTATGGAAATACAAATATAACTATCCACTGGATTGACACGAGAAATAAACTTTTTTAAAGTCAAGAATTTTAAGTAGTTTTTTAAATAGAAAATAATCTCTTAAATCTGTGTATAATAAAGTTTTAATATCATTGTAAACACTTATTTTCATTGTTGTTACTTTTTGATTTAATAATTATTTATTTAATAATTAATAATTTAATGATTATTATTTAATAATTAAGTTAAATAATGGTTAAAAATTATTATTAAGAGTTTTTTTTTAGATCTAATTGATTCATGTATTTTGTTTATTTGATGTCGTATAAAAATAGTTCTTATGAAAGTTGTTCATTTTTTTTGTAGGTTAAGTAGACGTAACTAATAATATAGAGTTTATAGAGTTAATACAGAAGTTTACCTTGAAATACCCTTGAAAGCTTGTTCTACGTCGAGAAACAATAGCGTAGTTTAGTTTCCCCCTCTTATAAATGAACTTTTATTTGAAACATTTTTTCATATTATGCACTGTTTTTGAGTTATAACGCTGTCTCAAGATAAAAAACTTACCCGGTATATATATAAGAAAATTAACTTGACTATTTCAACTTAGAAATATATATAAATTCGGAGATTATTATTTTCAGTTAATATTTGACAAAAATCCTCTGCATTCGATTCGCGATTGAATCAAATACAGGAAACTTATGATTAAATTCAACTACTTATTTTTCGATTATTTTTCTAAATTTACAATCAAATGAAATTAAAAATAAACTGATGTGCCTACCGGATGATTTTATCATAAGACCTGCCCCTTCTCATTTAATAACATTTTGAATAACTTTTTAAAAATAGTATAAACACAAGTTAAAAATTTAATCTCCCCTTTTGTTTAATATTTTTCTAAGATTTAAGATTTGGGTGCGGGGTTCCTAATCCTTGGCCAGGCCTAACGTGAAATGCCGAATTCCACTCCATTGTTAAAAAGCCCTTTCAAATTTGGGTTCTTTAGAGCTTAGACTAGGCCGATGGGTGATCAGCGATTGGAAGTAGGTGTACACCTCTTTGGAAGTATTTTGGAAGTACGGGGAATTATTTGAAAGTGCTTGGAAATATTTGAAAGTACAAGTGGAAATAGGTGTAGAGCATATTAGGTCCCGGTTCACCTCTCGGTTTAAACTCTGTTGGTAAAGAGAGTACGTTCAGAAAGGAAGGCAGCCTCTCAGGAGAACAATAGTAGGAGGAGTGGGGGAGGATTCTTAGAGAGGGTACCAATTTTGGTTTTCCTGCCTGGCTCACAATTCATTTGGCTATTCATCTGAAAACATTCAATTTTCCAGATACCAAACGTAAGTACCATGCTTTACAATTATTTATTTGTTAAAGCAGAACTTTATTAATACTACTAATACTACTCCAATCTCAAATTTATTTTCATTACTGATTCATGGATAATTGCTTTTTCTCGTTAGACAATAACAAAAATTGCACTTGTAGATTCTTCATATTGAGATTAAGAGCTGACTATATTTTGGTTGAAATCAAACCAAAAGTTAAGGGGGGGGGGTCTTCAAAAACTAAAATGATAAAATTTTCAAACTAAAAAAAGCAATATAAAAAAATGCAATTTACTTTAAAAAAGACCTCTAATAAAAAAGAATAATTATTTATTTCATTTCTTTCGGGGCCAAAATTAGGTTTGGTATGAAGGGGGGGGGGGGGGGTTAAAATAATTTAAAATAATAACATTTTTAAACAAAAATCGATATAGCATATATTTCTAATAGAATAGTCTCATAATTAAAATGGGATATTATTAATTCCTAATGGCCCCAAAACTAAGAGGTGGGGAGGTTCTTCTTAAATAATTAAAATGATTTTATTAAATACTAGCTTCAAGGTCCGCCTTCGGCTGGACCCCCATGTGGCTGTTTTATTGATGTTTTATACACGTGTTGGCTGAAACTTTTTACTTTTTTCTACCCTATTAAAGACGGTTTTCAGAATTTTTTTCAAATTTTTTCACCCAACCCAAAAGAAGTTAGGAATTTTTGAAAAAAATAGCTTTTTTTAAATAATCATAACTCTTTCAGAAATTTAGTTATCATGACGATTTTTTTTTAATTTTTGGTTTTAAATGCACTTTAAAAAAATAGATAGTTTTTTTAAATATTTGTTACAGTATTAAATTCTTCTTCAACGATAATGTAGTTAGAGCTATTGAGAATAAATGACACTCAAAAATCTGACAAACAGGGGCGCTAACACATGTTTAGTTCTTTTATTGTTTGGCAAGCTATGTTGGCTAACCTGAATTTTTTTTTGTTTTTCCTGAATTTTCCAATTTTCCGGGCAACTTTTCCAATTTTTTTTTTTACGTATTAACCTGAATTGGACTTTTACGAACATTTAAAAAAAAATTAGGCAAATCGGTCCAGGCATTTGAGAGATCTGCGCTTACAAAAAACAGAAATTCATTTTGATTATATAGATTAAATATAAGAGATGGACCAGGTGTAGGTATAGTAATTTTACGTGGATAGCCATATCAGCTTGTTTTATTTAAATTATTTATTGTTTATTTAATCAACCCCCATGTTTTGTTTTGATTCAACCAAATAATTCATTTTTTTCAACGATCTATTATCTATTAATAATTATTATCTTTCATCAATTTCTTAAAAAGGTTTCTTTTAACAAATGGTAACCAGATTATAAAGTACATTGAATTTAATGAAAAATGGTGAAAAATGGTTTAAAAATCGATTCAAAAAAAATAAGAAGTTGCAAAACAATATTTTTATATATGGTATAATTCTGGTGATGAGTATTGAGATATATCTCAGGCCTCTTGGAGAAATAGGTGGCGCTTCTCTTATAAATAAAAATCTTTTTCCTTTGAGTTGAAAACAAATTTGTTTATTTGGTATTATTATAAAAAAATTGATACAATTTCAGCAAAAACTCTTTGCCATCTTCTTCAGTCTATAGAGTTTAGGGAAAGCGGTGTTGGTTTATAGTGAAACATATTAAACACACCAATTATTTAACGGGTTATAGTGGTGTTTCACAAAGTGGAAATAAAATTAAAAAAAATTAAAAAATCTTTTAAATTATTTTGGAGATCTCTATACATATTTCGGGCTATGATCAGCAGGTTTAACAGAAAACTGAATATAAAATTTTTACATTGTATCGATGTTATTATAGTACAGGGCGAGTGGAGGGGTGAGCCAATGGGCGTTGAAAGAATTTGAGTGGTTGAATTTAAAGGTATGTGGAAGGGAGAATCCTATACAAATAAATTTCGAACAAAGACATCCTATTTGAAATGTACCTGACTTTGACCAGACAATTGGTTCAATACCCATTTTCTCCCTTCCACATACCTTTAAATTCAACCACTCAAATTCTTTCAACGCCCATTGGCTCACCCTCCTCCACTCGCCCTGTACTATAATAACATCGATACAATGTAAAAATTTTATATTCAATTTTCTGTTAAACCTCCTGATGAAGGGTTCATAGCCCGAAATATGTATAGAGATAAATAAAAAAAATCTCCAAAATAATTTAAAAGATTTTTTAATTTTTTTAATTTTATTTCCACTTTGTGAAACACCACTATAACCTGTTAAATAATTCCTGTGATTTTCAGTCTATAATAAACATAGAAAAAAACGCAATGGATGTACAAGCATTCATATATAAATGAGTAAATATAAAAATTCTCTACATAATGTAAACTTGAAATAATACAAAATACAACAATTAAAAACTTCGAATCCATCAACTACAAATTAAAAAACTCAAAAATCCAAAAATTGTCAATAGGTGAAGTTATTATTACCTCGTTTTTACAGATCCAATTACTTTAAAAAAAAACCTCCCATTTTCACCAATGACGCGTTTACAAATGCTTTCTCAAACAATGCAACATCCCCCTTTTTATTTTTAATTGAATAAAGCTGAGTGACAGTTGTTTTTTGGACTCTACTTATGCCTTGTTTGAGAAAGCATTTCCAAGCGCGTCATTAAGTAGAAATGAGAAGGTTTTTTTAAATGTAACTACTTGAATCTGTAAAAACGAGGTAATGAAAACTTCAACTCATGACAACTTTTGAATTTTTGAGTTTTTTTTAATTTGAAGGATTCGAGGTTTTTAATTGTTGTGTTTTGCTTTATTTCAAGTTTACATTATGTAAATAAGTTTTGTATTTAATAATTTATATATATTATGAATATTTTGATTATTTATGTCCATCGATTAAATTAATAAGTTGTTGTAGGGAAATAAGGACAATAGCTTAAGGAAATAGTTTTTTATTTTATGCCAACGTTTCGTCAACTTTGTTGACTTCCTCAGAGCTCAAACAAATTAATAAATATGCAAAGAAGTTAATTTGTTTGAGCCCTGAGGAAGTCAACAAAGTTGGCATAAAATAAAAAATATTTCCTTAAGCTATTGTCCTTATTTCCCTACAACAACTTTGTATAAAATTAAAGAATTCTCATCTAGCTCCGAATTGCCGATGTATAGATTGTAGATTCTTTCTGGATGTCACTGGAACCTTTATTAAAAAAACTGAAGTAACTGAGTGGACTGTAGGGATTTTAATTGTTCTCGATACTTATGTATTAAAAGGAAGGTTTATTTTTCTTTCTTTCTTTTAATAAATTATAAAGCAATAAATTTGTTATATTTATAATTTAATGAGATGATCATTGAGGAAATATTTACATAGGTTGAATGTAGTATGCTGATTTTCAATAAGGTGGGCGGTCGTCCAAATGCAAACTGCTTCTGTAGACAATCCTTTTCAATCCTTATTCCAGTTATAACAGATTCGAAATCTGGTTTCAAGGTTTAATTATTATAAGAGAAGCTCCAGTAGAGATCTCATATCCAGGTAACTTGAACACTAAAATGGCTCATATTGAACGAACTTCTTTATAGTAAAACTAATACTCAATGTACCGTTTCCTATCAAATTTGCAACCAAGTGAGCAAGGTAAGAGTAAAATTTCCAACTGAACAGGCTTGCTCTGTTTACATTCACTAACTCGAAGTACCCGCCAGAGGCATGAGCTTCGCTCTTTTTTAAAATAAAAAATACTAAAATTTGAATTTTAGACAAACTTATTAATTTATTATTAAATGAATTTAACTTTAAAGGACATCATAGATATTAGTTGAAATATTTTTAAATTGCATATCAGAGAGGTTCGTCCCCTTAAGAATCGAACCCAAGCGCTAACTAAGCTTGCCGGGCCAGTAGCCAAACCCTTAAGACAAAACTCTCTCTGACATGCAACATATATAATTATTATAGCTAGATTTTTCACTCCCTTCAACTCAAAGGGAATAGTGAAAATTCCTGCTAAACTGAAAAAAGTTTTCAGTGACGGACCCATGGATTTTACAGTGAAAACAAAGATTTAAGTATCTTTTTGGGTGTCTTTTTTTGAAAAAAGATGGAAATTATTTCAAAAATCAACCCAGTATATAATATTATTAAATGAATTTAACTTTGGAGGACATCATAGATATTAGTTGAAATATTTTTAAATTAAGGGTTTGGCTACTGGCCCGGCAAGCTTAGTTAGCGCTTGGGTTCGATTCCTAAGGGGACGAACCTCTCTGATATGCAATTTAAAAATATTTCAACTAATATCTATGATGTCCTTTAAAGTTAAATTCATTTAATAATATTATATACTGGGTTGATTTTTGAAATAATGTCCATCTTTTTTCAAAAAAAGACACCCAAAAAGATACTTAAATCTTTGTTTTCACTTATTAATTTATATTATGAATGCTTGTACATCGATTCATGGCGTTTTTCTATGGTTTTTATAGACTGAAGATGGCAAAGAGTTTTTGTGGAAACTGTATCGAATTTTTATAATAATTCCAAATAAACAAATCTATTTTCACCTCAAAGAAAAAAGATTTTTATTTATAAGATAAGTCGCCACATATTTTTCCAAGAGGCCTAAAATATAAATATATCTCAACACTCATCACCAGATCTAGATAAATAACGGCCAAAGCCAAGTAATAGGTACTTAGTAATAAATTTTTTTTTAATTGAAAAAGCTGTTATTATTGTAATGTTTTAAATTAGAGTTCATTATGAGAGAACCCTGTTTAAATTTTTTAACTAGTTTGAGTAGTTTTTCCAAAAACGAGGGGGCACTAGAAAGTTTTCACCTTGTATATAATAATAATTGGTCTCTTAATATGAATAAGATTTATTTATAATTTCACACGAAGCTATAAATTCATTTAGTTACTTTTTTTAACTTTCTGCTAACGCCCTAATAATGTTATTCCCTCAAGTATTAATTAACAAAGATTTGCTTTAGCTAAGTAGAATATACAGAAAAGAGTAGTAGTAGTATAGGGGCTATTCTAAAGGGTGGTAAAGTCGTTTTGCGGTAAACCACCAGCGACCCACCCACACACAATGCGAAAAAGAAACTAGGGTAAGTTCTATTAAAAAGAATCCTCAGGGCTTTGCTAATTGTTTAAGGGTGAAAGAAAAAAAGAATTAGTTAATTGCGCATGCGCCTGGTGAATTCTCAATGCGGCCGACCGGGGGTTGAACTGAGAACAACCCCCCTCAATTCTGCGTGTTTTGTTTTTTGACTGTTGTCATCGTCTATGTGTCTATGTATGTGTGTATTATGAGCCTGGAGTGTTTTTGCGCATAGAGTTGTATTTGTTTGGCCCTGGGCCAAAAGGGCCTCTTGCCCCTGCTGGCGCCCATGTGTGTTATTGGCTTGTTTCGCTACTGTCTTAACATCCCCCATACACCCCCTGCCCCCTCTCAGCCATTATTCTCTTCTATATTCTCCCCCGTTTTAACTTAACAAATTGACAATCTTTAAAACTTGGCATTCCGTCTATTTTTAGCGGGAAAAAGAGAAAGAAAAAAGATTTTAACAATTCATGACAGAAATATCTCGCCTCATATATCAAAAAAATAAATGCAATCTTTATATATATATATATGTATTTGGTCAAAGCTAAAAGCTAAAATAGATTAGCATATTTACATCAGTGTGCGCGTATTTTATTTCAAATTTAATTAAAAACATGATATTAAAAAAAAGAAATCCATAAAAACAAGATTATAACTCTATTACTGTTGAATAAATCATATATTTTTTTTAATAAAAAAATAAAAAGTTGCTAAAAATTAACCTATGGAATTGAAATAAACAGGCCAAGGTACTTGTCGGACCAACAGCGCCAAGAATACAAGGCTTGGTCAATGAAAATGTGACGTCAGAGCTAGTGGGCCATCGATAGGAATGCGATTTTCCAAAAATTATACAATTTCCTAGAGAATGAGATAAAATTCAAGTTTCTACTCTCGGGAGCAGCTAAATCGACTCAACCTCTAAACGTACTCATACAAAGTCGTTTTTCTTTTAAATGGCCAAGCCGATATTTATAAAATAAATATATCTTTAAAGCTTATTTATTTAGCTTTACATTGATATCAATTTCAAGCACAAGTGTTTGTAGAATAAGTGGTTTTCATTTTATGAATGAAAAATTGTGATTTTTTGAAACAATGGATCATTTTCTGTCATGAAAAATGCTGGATATCTATAAATCTAAGAATTTTAACAAAAAAGTCGTCCAAGTAAACGTTCAAGTTAACAAAATTTCCTAGACAATGAGATAGGAATCAAGTTTTGATGATGAGTGGTTTTCATTTTATGAAGGAAAAACTGCGATTTTTTGCAAAAAATTGCATTTTTTCAAAAAAACAACCTCATGTTACCATTATCCAATTAGAATAATACTTTATTTATATTGTAGCAAATTTAATCTAGTTTAAAAATGTATAGAGTTGTCTTTGTCGAAAACGTGCTCCTTCATGGTCAAAATGGGGAAAAATCGAAAAAAGTACGAGTTTTAGGGATATTCAAAAGTGATCCCGGTGGCTGTTTTTTGACAAGCGCTTGTACCGGTTTTACTGAACCTAAATAGATGAAATTGTTATCATTTTACGCATAATTTAAAGAGCTTTAATTTATCTTATAGATATCTTTTTAATTTGATAAGCCGTTTGAGAGTTATTCAAGAAAAACTGAAAAAACTCACTGAAATTTTCTCATTTTGAGGCGCGTAAAAAAATTTCCACAACACAGATTTGGGGGAAAACTTAGGTTAGTAATATTGGAGTACCAATAAAGATATTCCAGGAATAAAATCTTTACCGGGAATTATTTCTTGTTAAAATAGTAATTTGCCTGGACTAAAATAGACATTTATAAATAATTACAATGTAACCAAAATAAATTTGGCGCGGTTATATTCCGGGAGCCTAGTGTCTGAAGAGAGAACTAGAGTTGAGTAGGACTGACTCGATGATGTGGAAGCTAGTGCACGTGGAAGAGAGAATCATCATATGTGTCGAGTTGGCAAGGTGTCAAGAAGTGAAGGGAATATACTCTGTTTTCGTTTCGTTTTTATCGTGTACCGTTTACCGTTAATGTCATTATTTATCGAATTATCGTTCCTGGTGATTTAGTGTCGTTGTTGTTGAGAAGTACTCAACAATAAAATTTATATATATATATATATATATATATATATATATATCTTATATCTTAAATATCAATAAATATTTAAGTTTATTTATTTAGAGAAATGGCCCATTGCCTAATTCAAGTACAACATATTGTTTCAATAATATTATTATTTGTTGTTTAACTTTAAATTATATAACTGCATTTAATTAATAAAACCCAAGCTAGTTTAACCACATTGTAAAACACATATCCAAGACCCGGATTGATTAATTATAATATTTTAAACAACAAACATTTTTATTTTATTTATTTGTGCCCTCTAGGGCAAAGTGATAATTGGTGAATTTTCCAGCCAGTACAACAATGGACTAAAGAATATACACTTTTAGATTTTGAATAAAAAAATAATATCCACTTAGGTAGTTTATTGTAAATAATCCATTAATTTAAGCGAATCATTGATTTAAAATCTTTATTTTATCAAAATATCGCTACTACATACACATAATTTACAATAATAAATAAATACATATTGAATGATATAATTTGAATAGTTGAAAGTTTAATTAAGGATAAAATTGAAAATCAGATTAATGGGATTATATATATTGTTGCTATTATTATTAAATATTTCTACACTGTACGAGGGGCGAGTAAAAAAAACACCTAATCGAATATATATTCTAATTTATCTCCGGTCGGTGCATTCAATTCCAATCTGAAATGAAATAAAACGGCTTAGCCTCCTCCCCCCACCCCCACTCGTGAAAATAAATTGAAAACAATTTTGTAATTAAATGATTGAATTCATCTATCTCTGGTAATGACAAGGGCGCAAATATTGACAAGAAAATGGGCGCAGGAATGGAAAATATTATATTTCTATATATCTATCTATTCGATGGATTAACCTTTAGGAAATGAGAAAATAAATAAATAATATCTATTTTTTCATTTTTAACTATTATTAACGTTAAAGTATTATACTGTATTTCAGTGGTTCTTAACCTATGGGTTGCGACCCAAAATTGGGTCGCAAAGCATATTCTTTGGGTCGCGCAGTGTAGTTAACCAAATATTCTTTCTTTTAAGTGCCATATCAGGTCTCCCTGACGTTTCGGCTCCTTTCCACATATACCAGTGCTGAGTGTGTTTAGCTGTTTTTACACAGATATACGGGACCTACTTTTTAATTCCGAACGGCAAGTTCAAAGAGGTTACTAGGCAATTATACTCTTGGTAGGTTGCCATTGCTTTCCAAGAGGAGGCGGCTGCAAATATCTGATCTGCCGAGACTTAGTCTCGCACCAGCGAACTTCGAGTCAGCGACCCGACACTCTAGCCACTGTCCCACAGTGACCAAATATTTTACCTACTATATTTATTTTCAATAGGTTTAAAGATATATTTTAATAAGATTGGAGTAATTTTTGGAGACGGACTGATAAGTGAATTAAGTGGTTATTGATGAGGCAGTCCAAAAAAAGAAGAAGATAATTTACACTATCTTTTTATTCATAAAACCGAAGTTTCGGAGGCTATTCCCTCCTTCTTCAGGGTTTTGAAAAGTCAGTGAAGGAAATCCAATGCGGCATTCCCCTCTGTATCCTCTTTCAGTGGCAGTAACAATAATATCTTGTATTTCATTCTCAGCATTATATTATGAATAAAAAGATAGTGTAAATTATCTTCTTCTTTTTTGGACTGCCTCATCAATATCCACTTAATATATTTTAATTTATACAATACTATTAAAATTGAAAATATGAAAAATACGTACTTTTCCATTAAATTTTGATTGGATCTCTTGTTTATCTTAATTAAAAAAAATATATAATATATGAGTTAAAAAAAGTCATTATTGTAAAATTCAAGAAAATTTCTTAAGTATGATCTTCAAAAAGTAATTAAAAAAATTTGTCATTTTTTTGGGTGGGGGTCGCGACTTGAACATATTTCTCAAATTTGGATCGCGGTCTTAAAAAGGTAAGAACCATTGTTCGTTATATTTGACTAAAAATTTGGAAGAATAAGATAAAACTTTTTCATGTAGTTTCAAGAATTTTTATCACCGGACGATTTGAGTTAAAAAACTGAAACTTGGCATTGAATTGTAATTTATTTACAGTGCATAGATTTTTTTTGTTTTTAATCAATCACTTGTTTTGTCTTGATTGAACCAAATGATTTATTTTTATTCAACCACTTGTTAATAATTAGTTTAATTAAAAAAACATATAATTTTTTAGCCTGGTTATATATAATTTTTATTTTTGGAATAAAATCTTGATTATTATTATTTTTTATTCTATTAAATTAATACAGTTATTATAAAAATAATCAAAAAACGTTTATTAATAATTCAAATTTTTCGGGAGAAATAAAATATATTTATAGTACATATTTGATAATATGATATAAATAATGATAATAAATCGGTTAAAAATGACCTAGAGAGCCAGCCCATTATACTTCTTCAAGGACTTTAAGAAAAATGTTCTGACCCAACCCATCTCTTATCTATGGTTGCTTCGTTAATTAGATATAGATGGCAGCGCTACCGCTAGAATCCTTTTTAAAGAAGAATAGCAGATTTTCAGTTACTTATAATCATTTTCAAATCAATTCAAAGAGAAGACGCCAGGCCGAAGAACGAAACGTTTCAGGAATGGAAATTGTACTCATAATCAATAAAAAATAATAAGTCGGTTAAAAATTGATTTCTTAGGGAATATAGTTATAGTTTCGAAAGTTTGACCTTCTTCATCAGTCTTTTTACACGCTTTATATTAGCTTTACATGCAAGTATGTATCTATCAATGTGACTTTTATTCTGTTAAATTCCGCAAACATTTCTCTAAAAAAATAATTGTTTACCTACTCAATTTAAATGAAATTATATAAAAATAATAAAAATAAATACATTTCATTCTGTTAAATTCCGCAAACTTTTCCCTTTAAAAATAATGAAGACTAATAAGTAAAAAAATAAATTATATTTTAAAAAAACTAAAAAACACTCTTCTAAAAAGTACAAAATAATGTAATACTTAATCAAAAAGCTTGGGTCACTTTAATTGAAAAGTTTTTGTTTTGCCGAGAGTAGCAGAGTTGTTGATTCACAAAGAGAAACAAAGAGGTTGTCCTCTGCTTGATGCAAATAAACATACACACATATATATCGAGATGATATATCTGTATATATATATTATTTATTTGTTTGAGACTATAGTTTCGAAGACTTGGTCTTCATCATCAGTCTTTTTTAATTATAAATATTGTTTTTCATGGAGTCAATATCCATATGATGAAACATTTATAATTGAAGAAAGACTGATGATGAAGACCAAGTCTTCGAAACTATAGTCTCAAACAAATAAATAATATATATACAGATATATCATCTCGATATATATGTGTGTATGTTTATTTGCATCAAGCAGAGGACAACCTCTTTGTTTCTCTTTGGGGCACTTTGTCGAAATTAATTAAAAGTACATATTTTGCGGCCCACGCTTTTTGATTAAGTATTGCATTATTTTGTACTTTTTAGATTTTGTAAAATATAATATATTAATTACAAATATTTTATCTGTAATTGCTACGTGCTATGTATAAGATTTCGTATTAGTACGTGACTCGGAATACGGAACTCTAAAAATTCCCAAATCACCAAAATTTGAAAGAAAGCGTGCTGAGTTTTGAAAAAGCTTTTATTTATTTATTTTTTTTATCTTCCTCTTGAATTATTTATTTATTTACAAATAATATTTACTCATTTATTTATTTATTTTTGGTTAATAAAATTAAAGCTCATGCTATATATTATTTTTAATAATATTTACTCAAAGAGAGAGATAATAATTTTTCCCCCCTTTGTTTTTATTAAATTCTTCTAGAACGAAATAATAATTAACGCAACATTTATTTGTTTATTTAGAACGAGGGTATATATATAAATATAATAAATATGAGCAAACAAACAAACAAACAAACAAATTGACTGTTTAGCTTAGCATTTATGCTTTGGGTTAAAGAATGACCCTTTGAAGGGTGAGGTCTGGCTCACCTGCTCACAAGAGATGGAAATGCGGGGGCGTATTTGGTATGCGAATGCTGGCTGCACGCGCCTCGAATTGCCCGGAATATCTAACGAGGCGTTTTAAAGCAGGCAGGGCTTGAACACGTAACACGTATGGGTTCTCCCTCCCGCCCAGCTGGATTTATAGGCTTCTCTCTTCCACTCTTTCCAATCTGAATCTTCATTCTCATCTGACATAACATATCTCATTTGGTGTCTATGCGGAAGCCCAATTGACATACGCCATCTTTCGGATAACCTACAAGATAATTCAACTGACATAATCAGTTATTCAAGTGGCATCTTCTTCTTTTATTTATTATATTGGATTATTTGAATACATTGTACTTGAGATACGACATTTTTAGGATAACCTACAAAATATCTAATTCAATTGACATAATCAGTAATTCAATAAATTGGATTATTTTTCTTTTATTTATTATATTGGTTTATTTTATTACAGTGTGACAAAGTACCCATAATCCAGCTCTGGATATAATATATAATCCAAATTGATTTATATTTATTCAGATATATTCCATATTCTAGGTTTTATTGTTTTTTGAAGTGTTTCTTCTTCTTTCGAAAAAACTGCAATGGTAGTCCAAGAACTGGTGACACATTTTGACTACGGATTTGACCCAACTAGAAATAATGCGTAATAGTACCGTCTATGATAGTTGTACAGGGAATGGCCAGTCTGGCTGGTCTAAGCAGGTGGACCAGGTACTGCGCATGGTGTGAGTGCGGTAAAAAATACATATGTGTTAAAAAATATTTTTGACCCACAATGAAATTATAAAAATTATAATTTATAGTCAATTATAAACATAATATATTCACTCCAGACCATTTGAGTGGTGGAACGTGGAACCAGACCACCCCAAAGTGTATTTTTACAACATGAAAAATAATTATATAGTGAATGCAAAGATTTAAGTATCTTTTTGAGTGTCTTTTTTTGAAAAAAGATGGAAATTATTTCAAAAATCAACCCAGACCTATAATATTAATAAATGAATTTAACTTTTAAGGACCAATCATAGATTTTAGAGAAAATAGTTTTACATTGCATATCAGAGAGGATCGTCCCCTTAGAATCGAACCCAAGCGCTAACTAAGCTTGCCGGGTCGTTAGCCAAACCCTTAAGACAAATCTCTCTCCGACATGCAACATATATAAGTATTATAGCTAAAGATTTTTCACTCCCTTCAACTCAAATCAAAAATCAAAATACCTAAATCTTTGCTTTCACTGTAAAATTAATGGGTCCCCCACTGAAAACTTTTTTCAGTTTAGCTTGAATTTTCACTATTCCCTTTGAGTTGAAGGGAGTGAAAAATCTTTAGCTATAATACTTATATATGTTGCATGTCGGAGAGAGATTTGTCTTAAGGGTTTGGCTAACGGCCCGGCAAGCTTAGTTAGCGCTTGGGTTCGATTCCTAAGGGGACGATCCTCTTGTAAAAATATTTTCTCTAAAATCTATGATTGGTCCTTAAAAGTTAAATTCATTTATTAATAATAAATATTATTTGATGCTATTTTTTTCATGTAAAAATACACTTTGGGGTGGTCTGGTTCCACGTCCCACCACTCAAATGGTCTGGAGTGAATATATTATGTTTATAATTGACAATAAATTATAATTTTTATAATTTCATTGTGGGTCAAAAATATTTTTTAACATATATGTATTTTTTACCGCACTCACACCATGCGCAGTACCTGATCCACCTGCTTAGACCAGCCAGACTGGCCATTCCCTGTACAACTATCATAGACGGTACTATTACGTATTATTTCTAGTTAGGTCAAATCCGTAGTCAAAATGTGTCACCAGCTCTTGGACTATGGATAGTTGCTAGACTTTAATCATTTGAAATATTAATATGTTTATTTCTTTATTATTAGTGTCATGAGACTTGATAAGTACACTAATTTTTAAAAAAATTGTACGAGTCGTTTTTGAGAAAATCAAAAAAAGAAAAATCTTTCATTGAAATGTTTACTTCCGGTGTTCCGATTTCTCCCAAAAGCTTGCTGTACTCCTTCAAGCCTATATCGAGCTTAAATTTCGTAACTCTGAGACTTATGGTTTCGAAACGCAGGGGGGGTACACGTACCTACATACGCACTGACCATTGGATTTTGGACCCCTTTTTGGCCCCTGGGGACCACAATTTCCTGTTTTATGTCCTAAATCCGGTTTCCAACTATTAAGGGCATCGATTCCTTCCACCTAGAATTCACAAAATGAAATTAACTTTTTTCATCTCTTAGATACATGCTCTCAAAGAGTCAGGACCCAGACAGGGCATCGCAATACTTCCACATTATATTCTCTAGAATATAAATGTGAAAGTAAAAAGTACTATCCTACTTTAGCGCAGTGGTTCTTAACCTATGGGTCTCGACCCAAAATTGGGTCGCAAAGCATATTCTTTGGGTCTCGAAGAGTCGTTAATCAAATATTGATTGATATTGATTTATTCAATATTATAAAAAATGAAAATATATAAAACATGATCTTTTTTCATTAAATTTTCCTTAGATCGTAAAGTACCTTTGGTTATTTTAATTGTTACAAAATAATAATATATCCGAATTACCATAAAAATTCATCATTGAAAATTGAAGAACATTTCTCAAGTATCGTCTAAAAAAAGGTAATTATTTTTTTTGGCGAGGGGTCGCGACATGAACATATTTCTCAAATTCGGGTCGCAGTTTAAAAAGGTTAAGAACCACTGCTCTAGGGTAAAAGTTCATTAAAACATAATTTCGCTAATAACTTTATATAACCTTTTTGTTGTTCACGGAACTTAATTAGAATAATATAGTAATCCCTCCATCTCAATACCATATTAAAGCTTAAAGCTACGCTTTTTCTAAAAATAATAAGACACAATAATCTTTGTCAATTATTGTTAGTGCCACGCTTTGTTTTTCGAAAAAAAAACGGTGTCTTCTTGTCTTAGCTTATATTTCTCTATAATGTATTAAATTGGCCAAGGTAAAATTTGTACTACCATTTTTTCTTTTATTTTTACTTAAAAAAAACTTTATGTACTTGGGCTTTTACATACTTTCTAAACAATATCTGTATCATTCTCCTCAGGTGCGAATGACGGTCTTTTTAACCGACTTCAAAAAAGGAGGAGGTTCTCTATTCGACTGAATTTTTTTTTTGTGCCTATGTTACCTCATATCTCCGCCAATTGTCAACCGATTTTGAAAATTTTTTTGAATTGGGTCCAGTCTAGCTTCCGATTGGTCCCATTTTTTTTCGTTTTTTTCATAGGTATTAGACCTTTTTTATTAGGTTTGTTTAGACCTAACCTCTTTGTTTATGAACCGATTTCGATGGTTCTTTTTTTATCCGAAAGGGGTGTCTTAGGGATGGTGCCATATTAATTTGGTCAAGTTCTGATGATATGATCACTATTAATAACATCACTAAAAAGAGAAAAATAAAAATAATTTTTAAGAAAAAATAAAAACCTACTTCAAAAAATTAAATGCAACAAATAAAATACACTAAAAGGTATAAAATAATTATTATCTTATTTAGTTACAACAAAACGACGAAATATTAACATGAAATTACTTTTTGAAGTCGGTGCCAAACATATACCTTTTACGAATCGCACTCGACGGATCTTAGTACGTTTGGCGGGTACGCTTGCTTATAGGTATAGTTTGTTTGGTACCGACTTCAAAAAGTAATTTCATGTTAATATTTCGTCGTTTAGTTGTAACTAAATAAGTTAATAATTATTTTATACCTTTTAGTGTATTTTATTTGTTGCATTTAATTTTTTGAAGTAGGTTTTTATTTTTATCTTAAAAATTATTTTTATAATACGCCTTAAACAATATATATTTATTAGGGTGGGTCAAAAAATCCATTATTTTTTTTTACAAGTGACACGGAAAAATGGGCTGCTAGACACCTTAAAAAAATTCTTTCTAAATATGAGCTCTTAATTTTAATAGGAAGATCCTCCGCATTGCAGTTTTTTTTATTTTTTTCTCAGTCCAATAGAAAAAAATTCATACCTCATCATTAATTGATTGTACAGAAAAATGTTCTTAAAGAATTTCGTAGGAAGATAAATATTTTCCAATTTTTATGTTTTTATTTCAGTGGATAAATATAAATATTAGGGTGGGTCAAAAAATCCATTATTTTTTTTCACAAGTTACACGGAAAAATGGGTTGCTAGACACCTTAAAAAAATTCTTTCTAAATATGAGCTCTTAATTTTAATCGCAAGTCTCTAATAGAATACACAAATCATACATCATCATTAATTGATTGTACAGAAAAATGTTCTTAAAGAATTTCGTAAGAAATTTAATGCTCTACAAAAAAGGCATCTTATATTTTTTCCGTAAACCTCACCATTTGAAAGATATTGAAGATTTAAGTTTGATTATTTTAAGACAAATTTCATTTTTGTTTATGAATTTTATAACTCGACAATAAATGGCTATTATAAAATTCGCAATACAAATTTTTGTAGGAAATCAACTGCTCTATAAAAAGGGTGTCTTATGTTTTGGCGATTAAATTAAGCGTTCAAAAGATATTCATCATCAAACTTTCATGTGTAAAGATTTTAAGAGTTTTTGATTAGATATTCGAAAAATTTCAATTTAATTTATGAATTTCATATAAATTTCATTTTTTGTCATTAATATAAGTATTATTTGAGTTTTATTTTCAAAATTTGTATGAAATTCATGAATTAAATTGAAATTTTTCGAATATCTAGTCAAAAACTCTTAAAATCTTTACACATGAAAGTTTGATGATGAATATCTTTTGAACGCTTAATTTAATCGCCAAAACATAAGACACCCTTTTTATAGAGCAGTTAATTTCCTACAAAAATTTGTATTGCGAATTTTATAATAGCCATTTATTGTCGAGTTATAAAATTCATAAACAAAAATGAAATTTGTCTTAAAATAATCAAACTTAAATCTTCAATATCTTTCAAATGGTGAGGTTTACGGAAAAAATATAAGATACCTTTTTTGTAGAGCATTAAATTTCCTACGAAATTCTTTAAGAACATTTTTCTGTACAATCAATTAATGATGATGTATGATTTTTTTCTATTGGACTGAGAAAAAATAAGAAAGTGCGATGCGAAGTATCTTCCTATTAAAATTAAGAGCTCATATTTAGAAAGAATTTTTTAAGGTGTCTAGCAAACCCATTTTTCCGTGTCACTTGTAAAAAAAAATAATGGATTTTTTTGACCCACCCTAATATTTATATTTATCCACTGAAATAAAAACATAAAAATTGGAAAATATTTATCTTCATTTTTCAATCACAAATAAGTATTACGGAAAATCTGGTACAAAAAACTTTCTGAAACACCTCAAATAGATCTCTATTCTCCATATTAATAAATGGAAGCCTCAGCGGTAGATGGCACTCCATCAACACTATAGAAGAATATTAAATTTCATCAATGTTGGTTAAGCCATTTTCAAGATATTTAGAAAAACTGGCAAAGTACTAAAATAAAGTACTAATGTTTATGATCCGATATGAACCAAAAATTAATTAGCGCAAAGTAATGGTAGGTTTTTAATTTGATTTCAATCGGTTGAATGAAGTGGAAAAAATCGCACTTTTTGGCCTCTGGACGAGACCCTATGTAATTTTTGGGAAAACTGTCACGTGCTAAAACTCAACCTGATTGAATACTACATACAATTTGTGACTTTGTTTGAGACGATAGGTTCCATGGTATTTACCTGAGGACCCTTTGAAGTTACGCTTGCCACTTCGCATTCGATAAATTATTAAAAAAAATCACATTAATAAAATGAAACAAAGGCAGCGAATTGGAAAACCTCGAATATTTATATGGTAAACTCTACCTTTTCTATTTAAATCTTAGGTAAAAATTATCCTTTCATAGATACTTGATGGGATACATGCCATAAATAGCTGTGGAGCATTGCATCAACGACTGGACTCGCCTAGCTCTTACGCAGCTTTGATTCTTCTGCGCACAATTTGTTGCCTAAATACAGGCGCACCAACATCTTAAATCAAGTTCAAATTCAGACTACATTTTCAGGATTTTAATTAGTACAGTATTATTTACTTATATTTTATAATTCATTATCTTATCTTATTATGATCAAATTCGTAACATATAGTTTATATATATATATCGGTCGGGTTCTCGAAAACGGCTCTAACGATTTGGATGAAATTCACTGGTTAGGAGGGTTTTGTGTTGGACATTCGATCTGTCACGGTCTCATCTTCGGCTAAGTTGTTTTTGATTGGTTTTTTGTTAATTGAAATAATTATTCACATGTGGTTGTCTCGACAAAAATGTTTATTTACATTTTTATTTAATTTCCTTTTAATAAATAATTGGTTTTTTAATTTTATATCCCACAATAAGATTATTACAATTATTATTATATATTAAAAATTGGGCAATTTAATTGATTAAAAATCGAGTTTTAAATCCCAGAAATATTAATTTGACAATTTAATTGATGAACTCAAAAATTGTTATTTAATTAAAAAAAATAATTATACCGTATTTATTTATATACCTATATACAGATAATCTGTGGGCCACTAAAGACTAGAAATGCAAAAACTGGGTGCGTGGACGTGGGCGGGGGTAGATGTGGGGGTGCAGGAGGTGGGGTTCAGTGGTGGGGGGCCGGGGGAGGTACGGGGTTTTGGGCGGAGTGGGGTGGGAGGGTGCTGGAGGTGGGGCTGAAGTGATGGGGGTCCGGGGGGCGAGGGAGGGGTTTCGGGGATTAATATATAGCTATTAACTGAAGCAAAAATTTACCGAGCATCGCTCGGTGGCCAGGTACTTTTTCTTATACGTCCAAAAAATTGAATTAGCTAAAACGCTCTAAAATGAAAAAAATAATTCAAATTCAAGTTCGATTTCGGACAATATTCAATTATTTTTCCACTCGTGATTGTATAAAAATAAAAGAATTGACTATTGTCTGATAAAATGAAAGGAAAAATTATTACCTATTGTAAATATATTTATAGTGAGTAAATTTACAATTTTTTTTAGCAGAGTAAGTATAAAAACTCCAAGGGAAAAAAAAGTATAAAACTGATAATAAAAATTAAATTTTTGAATGAATTCATTAAAGCTGCCTCGACCGGCAAGCGTAGTCCTTTTTCAATAGTATAGCACTCACTAATTGTATAATATATTAATCCAAAATATATCCATATATATATATTGGAAAACGTTTGCTGATTGTTTTATATGTTCTCTATTTTAGTAATAACTGAATTTCGCATTCCAATGCTAGAATATAAATTTTATTCATTGAATTGTTATTGAAATTCTTCTAGTTATTATACATTCATAAAGAGGGCGGGACGGGGAACACGAGAGGTATGTATATATATATATCAATCGATTATCTGTCTGCGAACCCATTGAGATAATCCGGGAACACACGCGACCCCCCTGGACGACTCTCAATGAAGGCGCGTTTGTTTATAGGCGGTTGGGCGTCTGGCCAGCCCCCCGCCCCCCCCTCGGCCCCTCAAGGCAAAACAAGTGCCTGGCGGCGCCCCGATAACGCTCTCGCCCTTTCTGGGTGACGAATGGCGTCGGCAGATATTTAACCACCCTGCCTCTCTGTTAGCCGATACCGTTTCCTCCAACTCCTCTATTCAATATATCGACTAGCAATCATTAGCATTTCTAGGACAGCTATTTTTCAACCGCAAATATTAACATACCATTTTCACAAGACAAACCATTATTATTATTTTTTTACTTCTATTTTATTTTGCTTGTCATTCAGGATTATCTATTTTAATCTCTAACAGGTAGAACAATCACTCCTATAATCCAGGAGTACCCACTTAAGTGGGTTTAAAAAAAGATTCGGGTGTGTGCTTAAGAGCACACGACCGAAATAATAACATTACGGTATTTATAATTCTATATAATATACATATAGCCCAGTCATATTAGGGGTTTCACCTCGGAATGAAAGATAAGCTGTAAATTGGTACAAACCTTTGTTTTGACGTCCTAAATGTTAAATTGAAAGTTTTTGCCGAGAGTAGCAGAATTTTTATATATTGAAGGAGACAATAAAAGAGTGTGTCTTCTGCTGGAATTATAAATTTTATTTATTTATAACGAAACTATAGTTTCGAGGGCTTTGCCCTCTTCATCAGTCTATTACAATGTATTCACAGGAATTAATTTATGAATGAAAGGTTAACATCTTTCATGTGGTTAGGTTAGAAATTCAATTTATAATTCCAGCAGAAGACACACTCTTTTATTGTCTCCTTCAGTCCTAAATGTTGTCTCAAAAGTGACAAATAAATATTATCGTGTCCGCGTCTTAAGATATTGAAGGTCAAATGTCATCAAAAGTCGGTTTTTCGCAAATATCTGGCTTCCTATTGCTTAAATGATATTTGCACTTATTATAAAAGTTGTAGAGTATAAACTTCTCTACAACTTTTGTTTGAACTTTTTTTCATACGATCAACCGTCTTTGTAGGTAGAGCGCGAAGAGTGCGCAGCGTACAGTCATATATGGCCTAATGCAAGGTCAAGCGTGAGTTACGGTTATCAGTACGTTGTATAAAGTCAATTATTTACTAAAAAATTATAATTATTAAACAATGCCCATTATTTATGTACTAATTATTAATTATTTATATTTAATTAAAATAAGTAACTTAATTATTTATATTTAACTATTTAACTATAGTATATTATTAATTCTGGATTATATATGTATTTTAATTATATTTTAAATTAAAAAGACAGTAAGGGAATATATTTTACACATATCTTTATTTGTCATTAAATATGGCATATTATACATTTATTAAAATGTGAGTTTAAATATTGAAATAATTTTTGTTGATTTTAATTATAATAAAATTGTGAATGGAAGCTAGTTATCTTCTTCTTCTTCGTCGTCTCCTTCTTGTTGTCGCTCAAAAATGTTCAATTCATTGTCATCATCCTCAATATCGGTCATATTCATCTCCAAACCTTCCATAATTTCAGGATCGAATGTGCTTTCTTCATCGGGATTATTTGGATTTAGTGAAGCGTTGAGGCAAGCTTGTCCATTGCATAGGGTAGGGACAAGTATTTCCAGGTTTATAAGTATTAAAAAATTTACACATTTTAAAGAAATCATATATAATGTCGTTTTAACTTAAAATATAACTAAAATATATAATCTAGAATTAATAATACCAGTATACTATAGTTAAATAATTAAATATAAATAATTAAGTTACTTATTTTAATTAAATATAAATAATTAATAATTAGTACATAAATAATGGGCATTGTTTAATAATTATAATTTTGTAGTAAATAATTGACTTTATACAACGTACTGATAACCGTAACTCACGCTTGACCTTGCATTAGGTCATATATGACTGTACGCTGCGCACTCTTCGCGCTCTACCTCAAAAACGGTTGATCATATGAAAAAAAGTTCAAAGAAAAGTTGTAGCGAATTTTATATTCTACAACTTATATAATAAGTGCAAATCTCATTTAAGCAATAGGAGGCCAGATATTTTTGAAAACCGATTTTGATGACATTTGACCTTCAATATCTTGAGACGCGGACACGATAATATTTGTCACTTTTGAGACAACATTTAGGACGTCAAAACAAAGGTTTATACCAATTTACAGCTTATTATCTTTCATTGCGAGGTTGACCCCTTTTTTACCTAATATGACTGGGCTAATAATAATATTAATATTATATCATTGGATATAATATAAAATATATTTATTGGAATATTAAAAAATTATCCTTGTGTCTCTTGTCATTTTGTCGAAAAATATATTAATTCACTGGTTGAAAATAATTTCTCACCGTAAACCTAACAATGGATTCCAGTAGAGTTTTATACGCTGATTATCATGCAATTTCCCGATTTTTTACAACAGGTCAGAGTTTTGAGATATTATTGGTCAAAACGTTGAAAAAGTTGATTTTGACCTTATTTTCGAGTCCCATTAGATGTTAAACACCAATATTTGAAATCGAAATATTTTATTGGCGTAATAGAAAACAAAAGGCGACTGTGGGTCAGTGGATAGAGTGTTGGGTCGCTGACTCGGAGATCGCTGGTTCGAGACCGAGTCTCGGCAGATAGATATTTGCAGTCGCCTCCTCTTGGAAAGTAATGGCAACCTACCAAGAGTATAATTGCCAAGCGACCTCTCCAAATTAGCCGTTCGGAACCGGTGCTAAAAAGTAGGTCCCATATATCTGTGTAAAAACAACTAAAACACACTCAGCACAGGTATATGTGGAGAGGCGCCGATACGCGTTTCGGGTATGGCACTCAAAGAAGATGAATAGAAAACAGATTCCTCTTTGATTTTCAAATTACCACTTGTTTTTAGCTCAATTGGAACTCGAGTTATAACTAAAAAACTAAAACTATGTGATTATAATGGAATATAACAAAAACATAAGATCTTAGTTTTTTAGTTATAACTCGAGTTCTAATTGAGCTAAAAACAAGTGGTAATTTGAAAATCAATGACAAACTATTACGTCAACAAATTATTGTGAATTAATATATTGCTGTTTAAGGTAGTTCTTTTACGACAATCCACACTAAAAGTTTTAGCCTCGTAACCACTCTATAAATAAGAACGGTGCTAAAATTTGAGGATGTTTTTTTAACGTGACTGTACTTCTCACACTACTATATCTTCTTTAAGAATGGATCGTTTCCAAGCGATTGTTTTTATATCCCTCCACTAAAAATAATCGCCCAAATAAGTCTTTTTTTATTTTTTATCAAAACTACGATATAAATAATTTCAATTTTTTTTAAGTTACTCCCAATAAAGAATTCTAACAAATATTATTTTTTCATCAAGATGGTGGAAGTGCATCAATGAAAAAAAAATTGATCATATCCCCACTCTTCCCAATCTACCATATGTAAAAATTTCATTTTTAATTGCAATTATTTCATGTTCGGTGTGGTAAATCGTCTTTAAATTTTAATAATGTGTTTATTATACTTTTAATGACTTATATTCCAAGTTTCGAAGACTTCTTGAATTTTTACATTTGTTTAAGAACTACCTTATCATCTAATGGGCCTCAAAATCAGGTCAAAATGGACTTTTTCGTCGTTTTTATCGATAATACCTTCGAAACTCTGATCTGTTGTAAAAAATCGGGAAATTGCATGATAATCAGCGTATAAAACTCTACTACAGGGGTCGGGGAACCGTGGTAAATTATCCCAAATGGAGTAAAAATGAAACTATCGGGGGTAAAAAGGACATTTTTAAAAAAAAATTATTTTATAAACTATTATAGTATTTAAATTGAATTGGCTAAGGGGCCAGTAAGGGGAAAATAAAAAGTTGAAATAAAAGTCAACTTCTATTTGTTACTTTATTTTGGGCAGACGTAATCGATATTTTAACAACGTTTCGAGCGCTATACCGCTGCTCTTCATCAGTGCACGTCAACTGGAAAAGATCATTGCATGTTTTAATTTTTTGTTTTAACATTTATAATAAATTTTTGGAGGGTGGAAATGAGGATAATATACTACTCACCCAAGTCAGTTGCTGGAGATAGATTTTGCGTGTTTTTGTGACTTGGGTGAGTAGTATATAATCCTCATTTCCACCCTTTAAAAATTTATTATAAATGTTAAAACAAAAAATTAAAACATGCAATGATCTTTTCCAGTTGACGTGAACTGATGAAGAGCAGCGGTATAGCGCTCGAAACGTTGTTAAAATATCGATTACGTCTGCCCAAAATAAAGTAACAAATAGAAGTTGACTTTTATTTCAACTTTTTATTTTCCCCTTACTGGCCCCTTAGCCAATTCAATTTAAATGAAATAGGGCCACCAAACACGGTTCTTTTTAAAATATTATAGTATTGTTAGTTTGATAGCTTTTCCAGGAATTCAAAATCTTAAAATTAATAAAAGCTAAAAAAAATATAAAAACATTAATAAAAATTATGCATTTTTTGTCATGTAGAGTGTTGGTGTATTTTTTCTTTTTAAAAAAGCAGTCATTTAAACCCGGCAAGAAATCGGCCGAGGATTGTATACAAATTGCTGTCATGTCAAAAAGTCCTAATTTTGAAGTTATTTACAACATCATTTTTCTAAAACGTTTGAATTATGTTAATGTTTACAATTTTTATTTACTTACAGAGAGTTTTCATGTAAATTCCAATTAATTCAATAAATAATAAATAAGTACCTGGAACACCGAGCGATGCGCGGTAACTTTTGCTTCTAAATAGCTTAAGTTTCAAATTTCAAGGCTCTGTGACTTTCCGAAGACGAGATATGAACGATTAAAATACTTATTTTCCGACATGACTAATTTACACCCCTTCCCTTATTTTGACCCTTTTAAATCATGAAGAAGGAGGTATGATCCTTCGAATTGTCGGATTTTTTAAGAGAATAAAATTGATATTCTATTAAATTATTTAATAGAAAAATACCTTTATTTAATCAAATTGGCAAATTCTAATATATAATAACATTTGTAATGATCTATTAGTGCAATTTAAAATAAAAAAACCAATTAATTTTATTAAAAATAAATTGAAAGAAATGTAATTATAAATTTTTATTCCAACAACCACCTGTGAATAATTATTTCAATTAACAAAAAACCCATCAAAAACAACTTATCCGAAGATGAGACCTTGATAGATCGAATTGTCAACACAAAAACCCGCCTAACCCGTGAATTTCATCCAAATCGTTAGAGCCCTTTTTCGACAAACCGATTCTAAATATATATACAAGAATTGCTCGTTTAATATAAAAAGATAAGATACATTTACTTTGCTTTTTTTGCTTTTCATGTAGGGGTAATAGCGACCTATGGAAAAATATTTTGGGGTAATAGCTAAAAAAGTTCCCCGACCTCTGCTTTACTAGAATCCATTGTTAGGTTTACGGATACAAATTTTCGTTTAATTTTTGTTGAGCAGTGTTATTTATTTACAAAACCTAAAGAGAAATCGAGTGCTAAATTTTCTTTTTCCTATTCCCTACAGCACTAAACTGAATGTTTCAATGAGAAATGCTGATTTCGTAAATAAAATGAATGTATTCTCTTAGTAGAAATACAAACAAGAATGATTAATGTGATTTAAAATTAACTGATGAATTGTTTGGTATACGTATATACTGAAATCAATATTTTTTTTTCTTTTTTAAGAAGGGGCGGATCGATATTCAATTTGTGTCTATAGAATGAGACCGATTAGAAAAAAAAATAGAGTCGCAAGTTAAAAAAATGTAAAACAAAAAAAAAGTCAAATAATTTTGTTTGATTGAGGAGGATACGAATCCAAATATGCTCGGCACGCACTCTGTCTGTCTGTCCGTCTCTCTCTCGATTCTCCATACATCGTTTCTCTCAATTCATTCACTCAACAAACTAATTTACAAGCTCAAATTAATCAGACTCGACGGACTAAACAATCACACAAAACAGACAATTAAAAAAACAAAAAAGCAAAAAAAGAATCTGACCTCTATAATAATATAATAATAAAATAAATAAAAAAAAAACGTTTAATTGTTTTGTTCTATTTACTTCGAGTGGATATTATAGTTGGGATTAAATAAAATTTATTCCTTTAAAGCTGATAGTGTGGCCGCTTAACCTCGAATTTCGCGTTGACACCGACACACCGGATAAAAGCACCAAATTTTTACCAGGTTAGGTACTTAGCTTGAAATTTTTGATAGTTGATATTAACCAAATCCTCCGTCGGCCATCTTAGATTTTATAGGGTGGTCACAAGAAATCAAATTTTCGAATTTTTCGATGCGAAGCTCTTAATAGTTGCCAAAATAGTTTTTTTTTTTTTTGTTAAGAGAGAATGGTCTGGGTTCTTGGTGAAACATTTTTAAATAAAGTAGAGAAATTTTTTTTAAATTTTTTTAGAAACTTTTGAAAATTTAAAATATAAAATACTAGGTAGGTTGCACATAAATAAAAGATCAGATGCTTGTTTAGCACGACACACTATATATATTTCGGGATATAAGCCCATCTCTTTAAGTGGGAGATAAATTTAACCTAATTTATCGCGGGGAGAATTTACCACTGCTCGAAGCCCCTAAAAACTTAGTAAAATGGATTGTATCTAACTTTCTGAGATTTGGGTCGTGATCCCGGCTTCTTTTCCTTCTACTCTGTTCTTTTCACGATGGAGGGGCCAGCTCATACAGGCCTTTAGGGGATGGACCTTCTGGTGTATCTCCTTCTCACATCAATATCATTTAAAAAAAAAAAAAATCTTCAGGAGTTCACAAAGGACAAGTCCCGAAATATATGGTATAATTATATAGAATCGTGCTAAACATTTATTTATGTGAAACCTACCTAGTATTTTATATTTTAAATTTTAATGAAGTTTCTAAAAAATTTCTCTACTTTAGCTAAAATAATTGACAATATAAAAAAAAAAAAAAAAACGAAAAATCTTTCATGTAAATGTCCACTTCGGGTGTTTTGATTTCAAGATTGGAATTAGGTGTACACGTCTTTGGAATTATGTGGAATTATTATTGGAAATCATTAAATAATGCCCCACCATCTATTGTCTTCTACTTGGAAATGAAAGTGGAAGTGGTAGAAGATGTACACGATATTTGGTCGCGGTTCATCCCTCATTTTAGCCTATATCGAGCTTAAGTTTCGAATTTAATAGTTCTGAAACTTATGGTTGCGAAACGCAGGGGGTACATACGTACGAACGAATCAATGGAATTTTGGCCCCTTGTTGTCCTCTGGGGACCACAATATCCGGTTTTATGCCCTAAATCCGGTTTCCAACTATTAAGGGCTACGATTCCTTCCACCTAGAAGTTACAAAATGAAATTAACTTTTTTCAATTCTCAGATACAAGCTTTTAAATAGTCAGGACCCAGACAGGCAATCGAAATACTTCACATTATCTATTCTATAAAATATACACGTGAAAGTAAAAATAAGAAAATTTTCTGAAAAATTACAAAAATGTATCATAAGGGGATTAAATTTCCCCTTTTGTATAAGGGCACAAAAAGTAATTTTTATCCAAAACCATCGAAGAAATTATATTTTATTATTTCCTTATAAAATACTCTTTTAGTAATAATTTTTTTTTTTAATTTCAAAAATCTATCATGAGGAGGAACTCATTTGTAAAATTTCCCCCTTGTGCTTGAGGGCGCAAAAATGAACTTTTTCCCCGATTCTTTGAAGAAAATATTTTTTTATATTCTTATATAATTGTTAGAAAAAATAAATAAAACCGACTTCAAAAAATTAAATTGAACATAAGAACTTATAAATCAAATAAAATGCACTAAAAGGTATAAAATAATTATCTAATTTACTTAAAACTAAATGATGAAATTGTTACATGAAATCCCTTTTTGAAGTCGGTGCCAAACAAACTATATTAGCTAGTTTACGCTATGTTGTCTTCATTACACGTCAAACATACTAAGTAAGACCCGTCGAGTGCGAGTCATAAAATGTATATGTTTGGCACCGACTTCAAAAGGGATTTCATGTAACAATTTCATCGTTTAGTTGTAACTAAATTAGTTAATTATTTCATACCTTTTAGTGTAATTTGAATTTTGAATTATTATTATTTTATTTGTTGCATTTAATTTTTTGAAGTCGGTTTTTATTTTTTTTTTCTAAAAAATTATTTTTTTTTCTTTTTTAGTGATGTTAAGAATATGCATGCATCTCATTCAATTCATAAATAGAGAATTATCTCGAAACGTTGGCGGGATTTAAATGAACGTTTTAAGAATGATTTTTATAAAAGATTTTATTTTATTTTATTCATTATAAATCCGATTATTTGTTCTGAAGATTTCTGTTATTTTGTCATTGACCATATCATCAGAACTTGACCATATTAATATTGGACCACCCCTAAGGTAGCCCATTTCCAATAAAAAAAAGAATCATCCAAATCGGTCGACGTGGCAAAAAGTTCTCACTAAACATACATCAAATGAATAAATAAATAAATAGTTAGGTATCTTGACTATCTTGGAGCTATACTGATCCAAATCATTAAAATCGGTTCATAAACAAAGAAGTCATGCGTGAACGTACATAACAAAAAAGGTCCAATACCAATGAAATTAATATGGAACCAATCAGAAACTATAGTGAACCCAATGCAAAAAAAATCATCAAAATCGGTTCACAATTGGCGAAGAAATCAGGTAACATAGACACAAAAAAAAATCTGTCAAATTGAGAACGTCCTCCTTTTTTGAAGTCGGTTAAAAATACTTTAATAGAAATAGATATTATAATTTTTTAGAAATTATAGATTTTTATTTTTCTAAAAAATTTCAAAAATGTATCATTTCTAGCTCAAACTGTTTGTTGACAAAATAAATGCATTATTATTAAAATATAGAATACGCCATTGAAAAAGTTTTCACTTTTTGATTAAACCGTGAAATGCCAGAGTACTTATACAACAATAGGTATGTTTTTTGTTAATATGGATTGCAAAGTGTTTTTTTACCGTCTAAAGTTTGGTATAATTAATTAACAGAGTGAGCTGGCTGTGAGTTGAGCTGACAGCAGTCGATGGATCTAAGAAAGGGAGTTTATTAATTACAAATTCACACAATGGAAAAGGGATGGGGAAAAAAACACCCACCCCTTTGGGAAATAAAAGAACAGTTAAAAGGTATATTTTGGAAACTGACAAATAAGAATCAAATGGGTGATTAGGAGGCCAAATTTTTACTTTATCCAATGCAAATCATGGGTAAAGTATTGTAATCGCTCTCGGGGCAAGGGTGGCTTCAAAGGGTCCTCAGGTAAAAACTACGGAACCCATGGACTCAATTAAAGTCACAAATTGTAGTATTCAATTAGGTTGAATTTTAGCACGTGACGGTTTTGCCAAAAATTACAAGGGGTCTCGTCGAGAGGCCAAAAAGTGCGATTTTTTCATTTAGTGCGTGCGGATGGATGTATGTATGTATGGATGGATGTATGTATGTTATCGTTTTTTTGGCCCACGATTTTTCCACAGCGTTGCACCGATTGAAATGAAATTAAAAACCTAGCATTCTTTTAACAAAATGAAGCGCTGATTAGTTTTTGGTACATATCGGTCCACAAACATTAGTACTTTATTTCAGTACTTTTTTAGTTTTTTCTAAATATCTTGAAAATGACTTAACCAATTTTGATGAAATTTAATATCCTAATTAAGTACCTTGGGGACCACAAAAAAGGTTAAATAAAGTTTTTAGTAAAATTATATTTTAAAGTACTTTACTCTAGAACATATTAATATTTCAAATGAATTTGGATAAAGTTTAGCAACGATCCGTTGCAGTTTATTTTATTATTATATTTGTGTATTGGATCAAGAGCCCACGACGGCCAGACCTTCGTTATTTTATAAAAGCTGAAAGTTTTTCTGTGCATGTCCCCTATACAGGTAAGAACGACCAGCGACTTTAGAGTTTGGGTTGTGGTTACTTTGGCAGGTAACAGGTGATAAAGGTGTATAAAATAGTACTTTAAATTCGTTAAAGTATAAAGCTCAATTTTTTTATGTTTTCTTCGGGATAACTTTAGAAATCTCATCCTCCATTGCCGGACACTTATGACAGTTGCTACCCCCTGCCAGACACCCCTAATGGCCCCTTATGGCAAACCACTCAAGCTTGAGTTGTTTAACAAAAAAGAATTTAGTCTTTTTGATTTTAAGTCGATTCTTCCACGTTTTCAGTAGAGGTTGCCATTAATAGTCAAAACAACAAAAATGGAATGCAATAAGGTTATTCCTCTAGTATTAGATAAGAATCGATCGTTATTTTTGATTTTAAGTCGATTCCTCCATGTCTTCACCAATGGCTATCAATAATAACCGAAATGTCAAAAATCTATGTAAAAACCATTAAAGCTGTGCGCCTATTGAGGTAACATTTTTTTATAGGTCGCCAAGTAACTTATATAAAATTTATCTTTTATTTTATAACGAAAGTATAATTATAATTTATTAAAGTTTAGGGGTGTCTGGCAGGGGTAGCAACTGTCATAAGTGTCCGGCAATGGATGACGAGATATCTAAAGTTATCCCGAAGAAAATATAAAAAAATTGAGCTTTATACTTTAACGAATTTAAAATACTATTTTATACACCTTTATTACCTGTTACCTGCCAAAGTAACCACAACCCAAACTCTATAGTCGCTGGTCGTTCTTACCTGTATAGGGGACATGTACAGAAAAACTTTCAGCTTTTATAAAATAACGAAGGTCTGGTCGTCGTGGGCTCTTGGGCTATATGAACGTCGTTTTAAGATTGTTTTTTTTTTATAAAAGATTTTATTTATTATAATTTTGATTATTTTCTCATAAGAATTGGAGATTTACGTTATTTCAGTGATCATATCAACAGAACTTGACCAAATTAATATGGAACCACCCCTAAGGTACCCCCTTTCCAATAAAAAAGAATCATCGAATTCGGTCCATGTGGCAAAAAGTTCTCGCTGAACATACATAAAATAAATAAATAGTTAGATATACTGATCCAAAAGCAGAAAGAATCATTAAAATCGGTTCATAAACAAAGAAGTTATGCGCATACATAGCAAAAAGGTCCAATGCCAATGAAATTTATATGGTACCAACCGGAAACTATACTGAGCCCAATGCAAAAAGAGTCATCAAAATCGGTTCATAATTGACAAAGAAATCAGGTAACATAGACACACAAAATTTATAACCTCCTCCTTTTTGAAGTCGGTTAAAAATAATAATCAGAAACGCTGTCAGCTCATATATTTATCTTTTGGAATTTCATAGTGGGGTCGTTTAACATGAAAACGTTTACACACCGGATAAAAGCACCAAATTTTTAGCAGGTACTAGTTAGGTACTTAGCTTGCAATTTTTGATAGGAACTAACTCCTCTGTGGACCATCTTGGATTTTATAGCGGCCATGTAAAATATTTAGGTATTAGGATGGTCACAAGAAATCGAATTTTCGAATTTTTCCCATACGGACCTCTTAATAGTTGCCAAAATAGTTGAGAAAATAAAAAATTCGCGTAAATGTCCACTTCCGGTGTTCCCATTTCAACCAAAAATTGCTTGTTCTAGCCTATCGAGCTTAAGTTTCGAATTCCATAGCTCTGAGACTTATGGTTGCGAAACGCAGGGTGGTACATATGTACATAACGTATGCACTAATCAATGGATTTTTGGCTCCTTTTTGGCCTCTGGGGACCACACTATCCGGTTCTATGTCCTAAATCTGGTTTCCAACTATTAAGGGCATCGATTCCTTCCACCTAGAAATTACAAAATTAAATTAACTTTTTTCATTTCTCAGATACAAGATTATAAATAGTCAGGACCCAGGCAGGCGAATTTTTTCGGTGCCGATCTGTTAATAGTTGCCAATTACCTAAAAAATGAGATTGGCAAAGTTTCAGCTTAATTGGATAAAGATAACCAGTGACTCAACGAGGTTGAAGTTTTGAAAAACTGGAATTTGTCGCAAAAGAATTTCAGTTTTTCCTTCATAAAATGAAAACCACTAATCCTAGAAACTTGATTCGTGCCTTATCCTCTATAAAATTTTGTTTACTTGAACTTTTACTTGGACAACTTTTTTGTTAATCTCTTTGATTTGAAGATATTTAGCATTTTCCAGAAACTACATGATAGTGGGGCTGATGCTGAACATGGAACGGATCATGTCCTGTCTGGAAAATGCTGAATATCTACAGATCTAAGAGATTAACAAAAAAGTTGTCCAAGTGAAAGTTCATGTCAACAAAATTTCCTAGAGAATAAGATAGGAATCAAGTTTCTAGGATGAGTGTTTTTCATTTTATAAAGGCAAAACTGAAATTTTGTTGTAAAGAAAATGCAATTTTTCAAAAACTTCAACTTCGCTGCGCACGGGTTACCTTTATCCAATTACACTGAAACTTTGCCAATCTCATTTTTTAGTCAAAAACGGCACTAACGATTTTTTTTAAATTAGTGTACTTATCAAGTGTCATGACCCGTTTGGAAATAAATAGATTTTCGAAATATGTTTTTTGTATATTTTTAGAAAATATATTAAAAACATAAAATTGTTGTGTTAAATTTATATAAAGTTTATGTTTTCTATACATTCTTAAAATATAATTATTTTTATGTCGCTGTAGTATGAATGTTTTATTGTTGTGCCCGTCGACAATTTTTTCCTTGAATAAATATAATTATTCTTAAGGGTAATATTTTGGCAGTCGGCATCCCTTTTTATTTTTAGAACTTTACAATAGGGAAGAGTCTTTACGATTGCATTTCTGGCGAGTCGTAAATAAATGTCAAATGGCTTTTAGCCCCCAGATGGCGATTGTAAATGTTATTTTTGCGTGGGAAAATTCTGGAGGGTAAGTTTCTAGAAATGAAAGGAATGATTTTAAGATACGCCCCGCTAATTAAGAATTTGGCCTATGAGAAGTAATCTTAAAATTTCGACTCTTCAAGCAGTCTTTTGGTCAGTCAGAGAGTTGGCAGTTCGAAGCTGAAACCCACTTGGGGTGGACAGTTGTCAATTGGAGTTGAGAGACGAGTTTTAAGCTCTCCAGCCATCAGCTTGGAGAAATGTTTTAATTATAAAATAACTAATAAAAATAATCAATATTAAATAATGCTCTTTCTTTGAACGATCTCTCCTACTTCATTTAAATCATCAAATCAGCATCAGGCCTGAAACAGGTCGAATCGCTTGGTCACGTTACCAGACCATTCACGGGGAACTTCTTCGAGATAAATCAACAAATCGCCAACCTTTCTCTGGTCAAGAAGGGTTGCAACCAAAAACTTAAAGTGTTGTCGTAACATTATGTTTTAACTATGTTTAAAAGATATATTCTGAATGTTATATAAATTTTATATGTTTTTAAAATATAATTAATAATATTTATATATTCTTGTTATATATTTCGGATATGTTCCCAGAATATAAACAAAACATATTTCGAAAATCTATTTATTTCCATGCGGGGAGTTATTAGTCGTGTATAAATTTTAATACAATTAAAATAAATGATGGGGGTGTAAATTAGGAGTGTCGCGATGATTTCAAATAAGTGAAAATGTGAAAGTCGTGTGGCGAACACACCAGTTGATTTTAGTCTCTTATACAGATACTAAGTAATTCCCGTAAAAACTGTAGACTCAGAATTTTATATTTCTTTTTTATATATCTTAATCAGCAGTTAATTTGATTATTCTATATCTATATGTGGGAATTTTGTAAATGGACCAATTTCTCAATATGAAATCATGTTTTTCAAATTCTTCTAAGGCTTTATTATGCCTAAAGCGAACCGATTACAAAGGGCGGACAAATCAATAGAATGCATGTATTAGTTGTGAGTGTGTGTGTGTGTGACTTAATGAATATAAAAACCTATTTTTTATTCCCGAATACTTTTCAGTTAAGTTGCTTAAGAGAGTAAGCGACCATGGGCATAATAAAATGCTTTCTCTAACAAATCGCTTTTATTGAAAACTGATTTGAGAGTCGAGAGAGGCTACCCTTGGGGTCGTAAATCATCCGTCAGGTTTCATTCACCCCATAGGGCTGGAGATTTTGACCAGCAGCTGCCTCTACGTGCATTCCAACCGCAATCTCGCCCACGCCAAATCACTTTCCCCCTTATCATATTTACGATTCTTATATATTCCATTCTACTTTCACTTAACTAGAACACTGTTTAATAAAAAAAAAAACGGAAGTTGAAAAGGGCTCAAAATGAAGAATTCCAATTATTTTCAACTTAAACATAGTTCTGCATGCAAATATGGATTTATGTATTTTGTTCCAGACAGCCCCAGGCAGTATCGCAAAAACAAGTATTTGATAAAATTAAAAATTGTGTGAGTGGTAAGAGAAAGTTTGGAGGGCTCTCTAAAACAGACCCATAGGTTCAAAGCCATTGCTAATTTTAACAATTGTCATTATTATCTTAACTATTCTGTAAGCTTTGAACTAATTATAATTAGGCATTTGAAAGCACGTTCAAAGACTTATCTTTAAAATAGTATATCGGTCTAATTAATCAGATAACTAAGTAATTATTTATATTTTATAATCTATTTATATAAAATTCTTTGCCCGATACACTCACTCACTCATCATCAAAAACAGCCAGAACCACTAGACATAGAAACTTGAAATTTGGAGAGGATATTACATCTATGACATAGGGGCTCAGTAAGAAAGGATTTTTCGAAATTCGACCCCTAAGGGGGTTAAAGGGTGCAAAGTGTGTTTTCACTGATTATGCGATATCTCTTAAGGACGATAAAATATCTACTTGCTTTTTACTTATAAAAATACTAAATTAAAATATCTAAAAACGTATTTCAGGATTTTTTGAAATTCGACCCATAAAGGGGTCAAAAGGGGCAAAATATCTTCGCAATGTGTTTACACTAATTATGCATTTTCCATTAAGAACGATAAGATATCTATACTTGATTTTTACTTAATAAAATTCTAAATACAAATATCTAAAAAGTAATTTCAGGATTTTTTGAAATTCGACTCCCAACTATCCAAAATGTAAGTGGGGGCAAAAATTAAAACTCTCTCCTATCTTGATCAAATTTTGTAGAGTTATTCTTTATTACTTTAAGAAACTATTCCTGTAAAAATCAACTATCAAAATTGACTAAACATATCTTTTGGGAATGGAGCTTTTTTTAAATGAATTTTGGAGACCTAATAATTAGATGCCGAGACGCCGCCCACCAGGGGCACCTGTCAGGGGCCGAGCTGTAGAGGCGTGCCTTCGGCACGCCCTCTACAGCTCGTTACAATTATAAATTAATAAAGTAAAGGGTGTGTAGTTTCACAGTAAATGAAATAAAGCTCAATATATTTCGGATTATTAGTCCACCATCAGGAGTTTACAGGTTAGAACTAATAATCCGAAATATATTGAGTTTGTATAAACCTCTTCCAGTTTTATTTCATTCACTGTGAAACTACACACCTTTACTTTATTAATTAATATCATGTTTCACCTAAAACCTACACCACTTTAGGGCAGGGTAGCGATTTTGACCATTTTCAAAAAAATGCCTATAACTCGAAAAGTATAAGACTTTTATTAAAAAAAATTTACGTTCTTTACCGTCGTAAATTGTCCTATCCCCTGTTCACGGTTAATCGTTGTGATACGGGACACCATGTATAGATCAGTGGTGTGCGGTCCAGGGATGCTGTAGATGTGGCGCATCCCCAAAATTCTAAAATATCATGAGTATTGAAGGAGACAATAAGAGTGTGCTTCTGCTGGAATTATAAATTTTATTTATTTATAACGAGACTATAGTTTCGAGGGCTTCTCTTCATCAGTCTATTACAATATTCACAGGAATTAATTTATGATTCATAAATTAATTCCTGTGAATACATTGTAATAGACTGATGAAGAGGGAAAAGCCCTCGAAACTATAGTCTCGTTATAAATAAATAAAATTTATAATTCCAGCAGAAGACACACTATTTTATTGTCTCCTTCAATATATAAAAATTCTGCTACTCTCGGCAAAAACTTTCAATTTAATATCATGAGTATTTTCATCAGTGTTATATAATATTTGAAAATTTGTAAAATTTTAAAAAATCTTTAAATAATACTATACCTACAACTAATTAATTTAAAGAAATATAAAATTTTTAAATTTAAACGTTAACAAATTTATTCCAGATTTCCTATTTTAATCCCTTCAGCAATCTTGTGGAAAATACTTTGATTTTATAAGGTTAAAAAGTGAATTAATTTACATGTACTCGTCCCATGACTTTCATTTAAAATCTATAAATTGTATTAAAAAAATTAATCGTGAAAGATGAACTTAAATAAACTGGAACGGATCGTTGCTAAACTTTATCCAATGAACTATCGTAGTCTAGGGTAAAGTACTTTAAAATATAATTTTACTAAAAACTAAATTTAATCCTTTTTGTGGTTCCTCAACGTACTCAATTAGGATATTAAATTTCATCAAAATTGGTTAAGTCATTTTCAAGATATTTAGAAAAAACTAAAAAGTACCGAAATAAAGTACTAATGTTTGTTGGCCGATATGTACCAAAAACTAATCAGCGCTTCATTTTGTTAAAATAATCTTAGGTTTTCATTTTCATTTCAATTGGTGCAACGATGTGGGAAAAATCGTGGACGAAAAAAAGATAAACATACATCCATCCATCCGCACGCACTTCCAAAATAAACTGCAACGGATCGTTGCTAAACTTTATCCAAATTCATTTGAAATATTAATATGTTCTAGAGTAAAGTACTTTAAAATATAATTTTACTAAAAACTAAATTTAACCTTTTTTGTGGTTCCCAAGGTACTTAATTAGGATATTAAATTTCATCAAAATTGGTTAAGTCATTTTCAAGATATTTAGAAAAAACTAAAAAAGTACTGAAATAAAGTACTAATGTTTGTGGACCGATATGTACCAAAAACTAATCAGCGCTTCATTTTGTTAAAATATTGTAGGTTTTCAATTTCAATTCATTCGGTGCAACGGTGTGGAAAAATTCGTGGACGAAAAAAACGATAACACACACACATACATCCATCTATCCATCCATCCGCACGCACTTCCAAAAAAAATGGCACTTTTTGGCCTCTCGGCGAGATCCCAGGTAATTTTTGGCAAAACCGTCACGTGCTAAAATTCAATCTCATTGAATACTTCAATTTGTGACCTTAATTGAGTCTATGGGTTCCGTAGTCTTTACCTGAGGACCCTTTGAAGTCGCGCTTGCCGCCAGACCGATTACAACACTTTACCCATGCTTCGCATTGGATAAAGTAAAAAGATGTTTGGGCAAAAGTATTTGCTTTAATGAAGTCCAATTGAATATTCTCTTTCTCTTTCTATAACGAGTAGGTATCGTTTTGGTCCGAGTGTAAAAGACCATTCCTAGATAAATAGAAATTAATCTCTAATAGTCTGAAATAGGTTGGAACTTGTTTGGCCTCCTTTCAATACACCCTAGTTCTAAAGAAAGAGAGATGATTATATCCGCGCTCTTTCTAGTTATTTTCATCGATCAAATTCTTATGAAAGAATCGCTCACCAGCACATTAAATATTTAATAAATAAATAAAAAAAGATTCCAATGAATTGATAACCTCCTACTTTTTTTGAAGTCTGTTAAAATGTGAACTTTTTTCAAGACTCGTTACACTCGAGCTGCCCTAGTAATGATTAATATACTTGAATATAAATTGTTTATTTATGGCTATACTAATATATAACATCCTCTTAAAATCTCAATAGTATAATTCAAAAAATATTTTCTGCCTTTTGAACCAGATATTGCAAAATATAACCAGTACTATACATACTATTGATAAAAAAGAACGTTTTGACTTTCTGTTCTTGGACTATAGTGTGTATCGGAATTCAGACACACAAAGAGGAAAAAAAAATCATAGTTGAAAAATATTTTTCTCCGCCGCCTCAAACATTTTAAAGCACAATGAAGAAAAATTTATTTTTATGCGTGATTAAAATACATTTTATTTGCATTATGCCTTCTACGAGCGCGTCAGTCAGTTTTTAATCATGAAAAGAATTGAAACATCACCAGAAGAAGCAGAAGTGAAAATATATTATCCTCTCTGTTTAAATATCAATTGATAAAAAATCTAATGTTAAATTTAAAAAAATAACGAGAAATTCTATGATACAGATATCGATAAATTTTGCAAAAAGGAACAAAGAATAAAATAAAATTTAAAAAATGAAGGTTTATTTTTTGGACAGCATCCCCTGGTTGAAAATTCACCGCCCGCCACTGATATATATATATATATATATATATATATATATATATATATATATATATATATATATATATTATTTATTTTTCTTCCTTTGGCCTCGGTGGACACCATTTGGCCATCATTTATATTAAAAAATACAAATCTTTAAAAAAACAATCAAGAAGACGTTTATTCTAATCCAAATGTTTCGAGAGAATTTCTTCCTTTTTCAATGGTAAATTTGCAATGAAAAAGAAAAAAAAGCTGCTTCCACTAAATAAAATGTGTTGCTTTCTAAATTTTAGAGGAAGCAACTTTTTTTTCTTTCCAAATTTACCAATGAAAAGGGAGAAATTTTCCCGAAACGTTTGGTTTATTGATAGTATTATTGATATAGTAGTTTATTGATTGTTTTTTAAAGATTTGTATTTTTTAATATACGAGCCCCGTCCCATCTCAATTGGCCCACCAATATTTTTTTCTTTTTAAATAAAATTATGCTAATTCACGGTAAATTTAATTTAAATATTTATTTTTATTATCATTTGGAACAACATTTTAAACAATTTAAAACATTTTATTGTAACATTTAACTTAAAATTACTTTTTAATTGTTAAAAACAAGGAAAACATACAAAATCCAAAACCTTTACCACTGTGTGACGTCGCCTTTATTTTTAATTACGGCTTGAATTCTTTTGGGCAACGTACTTATTAAGTTTTGACACTCATCTTGAGTGAAAGTATCGCAAATATTTTGAAGTTTGTGTTTTAATTCGACTACGTTTCTAGCTGGTTGTATTCGTAATAGCTTTTTCATTGTGTGCCAAAGAGTTTCTATTGGTGACAAGTCGGGACTGTTTGCCACCCACTCCAAAAGTGGAACATTATGATCAGAAAGCCATTTTAAAGATTTTCTTGATGTATGACAGGCCGCCCCGTCTTGTTGGAACACAAAATTATTATTATTCTGCAATGCATCTACCATTGTTGGAAGTAACGATTTTTTTAAATCTCTAAATATTTATTGGTGTTTACAATTCCATCAATGAAGTGAAGTTTTCCAACACCTCTAGCAGACATTGAACCCCATACCATAACTGAAGCAGGAAATTTTCCTTTCTTTTTAAACAATCTGAATTGAAATCTTCATTTTTCTGACGAATAACTTTGCTTCGATTGTCCCCAACACAAACTTCAAAACGAGACTCATCACTGCAATGGACACTATTCCATTCATCACTCGTCCAATTAATGTAACTTTTAGCCCATTTAAGCCGGTTTTTCTTTTGTTTTAATGTCAAGAGTGGCTTTTCTTTCGCCTAAAAAAAAAAAAAATAGTAAAATTACAAAAAAAAATTTGGAATAAATTGCAATAAAATTACCTTGTAAGTTTTAAAACCTAACTTAAGGGCTTCTCTATGGCACGTGGATCTTGAAACACTTCGCCTCACAACATCGTTCCAAAGAACAGATAATTCACCATAGTTCGAACGCCTATTTTTTCTAATAATCTTCTTCAATGCCCGCCTATCAGCATCTGATATTATGGATTTCGTCTCATACTGAGGTTTTGTAGCTATTGTACCCGTTGTTTTATAAACTCGAATAATATTTCTGACTGTAAACTTTGATAAATTAACTAGATCGCCAATTTCCGCGTTTGATTTTCCCTTTTCAAATATATTGATAATAATTGAGCGAATTTTTTCATCAACCACCTTTCCACGAGTCATTTTTACTAATAATAAACAAAACAAACTTTCTTTTGTTGGATAAAGGCAAAGCCTACTTGATTATTTCACATATTCAAAAAGTTCTAAAAAAAAAATAATAATAAATTCGTTAAAAGCAAAGAATTATTTTTTATATAAAAATATGTTTTTAACAATTAAAAAATAATTTTAAGTTAAATGTTACAATAAAATGTTTTAAATTAATTAAAATGTTGTTCCAAATGATAATAAAAATAAATATTTAAATTCAATTTATCGTGAATTAGCATAATTTTATTTAAAAAGGAAAAATATTGGTGGGCCAATTGAGATGGGACGGGGCTCGTAAATAATATAAATTATTTGTTAAGGACTATAGTCTCGAAGGTTTGACATTCATTATTAGTCTTTTTAATTATAAATATTATATCTTTTTTCTCATGAGTAACTTCATGTAAAATAACTAGTCTCAGGAGTTGTAGATAAATTCAGTTATAATTAAAGTAAACCATAATTTTATAATTTTTAAGGATTTAGGTGTCGGTTCTAGGTGAAACATTATAAGTAACTTATGAGGAGAATTTTCTAGGTTAGGTTTCACAAAAAGGTAATTTTATAGATTTTTCTTGTTTTACACTTTTAAAAATGAATTTTTCAAAAATCTTTCTTACCCTACTTCTGTATCTATCCTAAAAGAACACTTCATGTTAAATTTAAATTTTCTTACCAGAGTACTTTTAATAGAAACTATATAACTCAACAAATACCCGAGTTGGGTTTGGATTTAATAGTATATATTGATAAGATTAGACTAATTTTTGGAGACGGACTGATAAGTGAATTAAGTGGATATTGATGAGGCAGTCCAAAAAAGAAGAAGATAATTTACCCTTCCAAATTCCTTCACTGACTTTTCAAAACCCTGAAGAAGGAGGGAATAGCCTCCGAAACGTCGGTTTTATGAATAAAAAGATAGTGTAAATTATCTTCTTCTTTTTTTGGACTGCCTCATCAATATCCACTTAAGTATATATTGATTTTCAAGGTTAGACAAATAACAATGGAGGTGTTTACTTAAGTCATTAGGATGGTCATATCTGGCATTATTATTATTTATTTAATTAATTTATTCATTTAATTAAACTTTTTTAAGAAACTTTATTCACATATTTGAATAGGTATATATAGAACGAAATTTCGGGAAAATCGATTTTTAATTAATTTGATAGTATAAGTAAGATTGTATTACGGATTTTAATGACTCTACATTTTGGGACATGTTGTTCTAATGAACGAACGCGAACGTCTTAATGCCTTCGGCAACGTCAAGGGAAAACCCGAGACTAATTGCTCAAGGCCCACACAAATCTTGGATTAATCAAATCATCAAATTAACGAATTAATTTAAATTAGAATAAAAACACTGGGCGAGTGTGTGTTGTGTACATCATTCGAATTTCTCTTATTTTTACCTTTTAATTATAAATTCACGAATCTATTAGAAAGTATCTATTAATTAAAGAGAAGAAAACGCTTCCTACACTTTAATAATATATTATCTAGGATGCTTATTTATAAAATACAAAATCTAAATATACATCTACCTAAAACATATATATTCAGTAAGTTGTAATTTCCAAAGCCGTCGTTAATTTTAACAATAATTTTCATATTTATCTTTGATATTCTGTAAAGTTTGGAAAAGTATTAATTAGACATTTTAAAAACTGTTTTAAATATACAACTATCTAATTAACAGGTTAATTAAGTAATTATTTATATTTTATAATTATTCTATTAAATCTCGCAAAAGGTTAGATTAGGAAAATAACTTTTTAATTAACATTTTTAAGTAAAAATTAAAACTCGTTTCTAGGGAGTCTAGAAAAGTAAAATTTTACATTCTTATTTGATATTTCTGAAGACAAATTGATTGGTATATTCAAACTAATTTTTGAGCTAATGCGTCCACATAAATTTGGTAACGCTCATACTACCTAACGTACTGAGAGATTTCAATTTGCCGATGGTAATAGTTCAAATTTTTTTAGAAAATCATTAGATGGTGTCATCTATTAGATCCGATGGACTGGATTATTTTTTATTATATGTCAGAAGGGCTGTTTTTCACCACCTCGGGAATCGAGCCCGAGTGCCAGTAACAGCAATCCGGGCCATCTGGCTCACCTGTGAGGTGCAAACCTCTCTGACATATGTAATATTTTACTCAACGTTTGTTATCTTCATTTGTAATAATTTGCAGGGCAATGGAATGACTTTTCCTAATTGATATATGAAGATTTCAATTTGTCGATAGTAATAGATTCAAATTTTCTTAGAAAGGGTTTGATAAACAGGTAAGTAGGTGTTCAAAATTGCCACAATTTTTCACCAGTTCAAATGAGTGATTTCATCATCGCACTCCAACCCTCTATTGTCCGCATTTACAACTTCACTCCCCACCACCTTGTTTGCTCTCGAGACCCTGGCGACCGCGCCAAACTAGTTCTTATACTCTCAACCACCACAGGGTAAACATCTATTAGAATTACTCTGTGTGTTATTCGCTAGTTGTATGGGCCTGAAAGGTTCTGCAATGTATATGTTTTTTGGCGCCCGCTCGCTTGGTGACCAACAAAACCTATACGCTCCTTTGCCCTAATAAGCGGCAAGAAACCAACCCTTTTCTTTCTGGACAAATACAGAAAGGGCATTTTGGCGCTCAATATCTTGAGCAGCGCCCACAGCCCACACAAGGCGTATTCAATTTTACGCAAGGCATCGCGGAACGGGAACCAGGCTCCAAATGGCCTGTACCTTTCCTAAACACTCTTCTTGATCCATCTACACCACTCCACAAATATAAAACCTTCCCCTTTGTTAATTACTGAATAAAATTTATAAAAACGTTAAATTGTTTTAGATTTTTATTTCATACAATTTTGAAGAGAACTAACCTTGTCTTCCCTCCATTTTTGTTCTTTTATCATATATGTATAGCATTAATTAACTAGATAATCACAATAGCCCCTAACGAAACATTTCTTTTATTATAAAGTCAAAAAACAGCTTCCTTGAGGCCTTACAACCCTCATAACAAAAAGGAGCGATACTTTCAAAACAGTAGGTATATCGTTTTTTTAGTGTAGGTACTAACACTTAACAGACATTTTGACAAAACAGTTATTATCTCAAAAAATATAATTTTTTCGATATTCACTTACTAGGGCTTTTTCGTAGACCGAAATGCCATGGTTTCGCCCAATTTTTTTAATCAAAATAGTTTCAGCCGTTTTTGAGATATTTCGAAAAAAAAAGCAAAAAAAAAAAACACTTTTTCCATGCACGATTACAATTCTTTACCATACCTCTGTATGGTAAAGTAAAAAGTGAAAACTTATCTAAACTAGGAACACCCGGATTACTTACACTCTAGATCTGATAAAGTTTTAAACAGAACGTTCCAATCCCAAGCATGACTCAGATTCGTTGATTATTTTAACATCTAATACTCAAATGTTGTTGTTGTTGTTGTTTTTGAATATGATAATTTGATTTGTTAAGTGTCCGCAGGGGCAGAGACCATGTCTTCCCCCTTGTTAGAGATATCACACACAAACACACACACACACATAGACTTTCTCGGTGTTCATTAAAGTCTCGTGTCGTGTTGACCCGCCCTTTGCGCCTTCCGCCCTAATTGAAAATAAAGAAGAAAAAAAACTTCTATTCTTGATGAAATATACATTTTCCCATTGACATGATCTATCTTGGAGCATTTTTCATTTTTATTCACTGCATAGTATAAAGAATATATAAAAATATTTTCATTGAAATTATTTAGGTACCTTATTATTATTACATATAAATCAAAATTCATTAAAAAAGGGATTACACTATTATTAAAGTTTTTTTTAAATTAAATTTAACTTTTATAAACGGAAATCGGAACTTTGAAATATTTACAAAAAAAATTTTTTATTACAATTATGAATGTATATGATTTATAGCAGGTATGTCTAACCTGCGGGAGGCATTCGGCCCATCAGTACTGTAATAAATACGGCCAGAAATAAAACCGTAAACTTCTTAAAATATTAAAATTTCTATGGGCTTTTAGAAATTGTTAAATTTAATTTTTTTTTTTTTTTAAGGGGCCTCCACATCTCACCTTATAACACTGGGAAAATAAATGAATAAATGAATAAAATAGTTAGAATATGTCACTGGGTTTGAAGAAATTGTAGTTAAATTAAGTAAAAATAAATAATTAAACAGAAATTTTTAGAGATCTTAAGATGCCATTGTCAAAGAATAAAAAAATAAATAAATAGGCAAGAAACCGCCATGGTCAAGAAAAATAAATAAATATTTCACTGGGAATATCAGCTACTGGGTAAAATATAAATGACACAAATCTAGAAATTCACTCATTCTTTTCATAATTTTTTTGTCTCAATTTATTTATTTAATTTATTGTTAATCTGATCATTATTAGTCATAGATCACAAGTCAGCATTTCATTGCATTGGGAAAAAATTTTAATTTCTCTATGACATTTCATTGAATTATTAATCTCATAGGCTATATATGTATATTTTTAAACACACTAATAACTTAAATATTTATTAATTGAATTTAACTTTAAAGGACATCATAGATATTAGTTGAAATATTTTTACATTGCATATCAGAGAGGTTCGTCCCCTTAGGAATCGAACCCAAGCGCTAACTAAGCTTGCCGGGCCTTAGGGGTTTGGCTACTGGCCCAGTAGCCAAACCCTTAAGACAAATCTCTCTCTGAAATGCAACATATATAATTATTATAGCTAGATACTTAAATCTTTGTTTTCACTGTTAAATATTTATATTTAAAAATTTAATTTAATATACTGGATTTTGAATAGGTATTTATTTTTGTTTCAGTTTATTTATTTAATTTATTATTGTTAATTTGATCATTATTAGTCATATAATTTCACAAGACAAAATTTCCTTGCAGTGAAAGAAAACTTTGAAACCTCTATGATATTTTATTTGAATTATCAATGATAATCTCATATGCTATAGCTACATAAATATAAATTCAAAAAACAAATATCCATTTCATTAAATTTGTATATTTCTTTTGTCCCTCTAGCGATAACATATTCTCTTTTTCTCTCTCTCTTTTGGCATTTTATTTTATTCATATAATATTTCCTTTCATTTCACAATGAAAATAGAATCGAGAGAATATTGTATTATTATTATTATTATTTAAAAAGCAGATTTCAATCTCTTTCGAAATTGAACTTTTGAATCGATTTAATTTTAATGATTTCGTATATTTTACCGGGGCCAAATTTTTACTTAACAATACAGGGTATGTTCAAGTATTGTAATCGAGCATGAAAAAAGTGTTTTTTTATTCCTTCTTTTTTTCGAAATATCTCAAAAACCACTGGAACTATTTTGATTGAAAAAATTGAGCGAAACCATGGCATTTCGGTCTACAAACAAGCCCTAATAAGGGAACATCGAAAAAATTATATTTTTCGAGATAATAATTGTTTTGTCAAAATGTCTGTTAGCTAGTCTGTCTGGTTGTCCGTTAGTCTGTGCGTTACCAAATTTTTGTGGACGAGCTAGCTCAAAAACTAGTAGGAATATCGAAACCAAATTTCACACGTAGTTTTGGTCCATTGAGATTAAGAGCTAATTAGATTTTGGTGCATATCGACCCAAAATTAAGGGGGTGGAAGGGAGTTAAAAATTAAAAATCTAGGCCATTTGAGCAAACTCAACCAAATTTTGGATACATAATCATTGGACTCCCAGAAGTCTAAAAATGCAAAAACTAACCGCTCAAAATGTGGAAGGGAGTCAAAAAATGAAAATCTTGGCCATTTACCAAACTCAACCAAATTTTGTATAGGTACATAATCACTGGAAGCTCAGGAGTCTAAAAATGCAAAAACTAACCGCCCAAAATAGGGGAGGGGGGGTGTAGGGTCAAAAAATGAAAATCTTGGCCATTTACTAAACTCAACCAAACTTTGTATAGGTACATAATCAGTGGAACCTCAGGAGTCTAAAAATGCAAAAACTAACCGCCCAAAATAGGGGAAGGGGGGTGTAGGGTCAAAAAATGAAAATCTTGGCCATTTACTAAACTCAACCAAATTTTGTATAGGTACATAATCAGTGGAACCTCAGGAGTCTAAAAATGCAAAAACTAACCGCCCAAAATAGGGGAGGGGGGGTGTAGGGTCAAAAAATGAAAATCTTGGCCATTTACTAAACTCAACCAAACTTTGTATAGGTACATAATCAGTGGGACCCCAGGAGTCTAAAAATGCAAAAACTAACCAAAATAGGGGGGGGGTGTAGGGTCAAAAAATGAAAATCTTTGCCATTTACTAAACTCAACCAAATTTTGTATAGGTACATAATCAGTGGGAGCCCAGGAGTCTAAAAATGCAAAAACTAACCGCCCAAAATGGGGGAGGGGGGGGTGTAGGGTCAAAAAATGAAAATCTTGGCCATTTACTAAACTCAACCAAACTTTGTATAGGTACATAATCAGTGGGACCCCAGGAGTCTAAAAATGCAAAAACTAACCGCCCAAAATAGGGGGGGTGTAGGGTCAAAAAATGAAAATCTTTGCCATTTACTAAACTCAACCAAACTTTGTATAGGTACATAATCAGTGGGACCCCAGGAGTCTAAAAATGCAAAAACTAACCGCCCAAAATGGGGGGGGTGTAGGATCAAAAAATGAAAATCTTGGCCAATTACCAAACTCAACCAAATTTTGTATACATAATCAGTGGGACCCCAGGAGTCTAAAATTGCGAAAACTAACCCCCCTCCCCTACATGATTGTAAATAATTGTATTAAATGTTAAATATCAGTGAGGGGCCAGGTTGTATGGTAAAGTCAAGTGGATGGCCACATCAGAACACGTCAGCTTATTTACAAAATATCGAATGTTATATTCGATTGGCTTCATAATAAGAAAAAATCAAAGTGTATAATATTAAGTAGAGCCTATATAGAGAAGAAAAAGAGGATTCTGATTTTAAAGGGAAAGAACCAAGGGGGTGGATGTGACGTCATTAAATCCCTGCCCGCTTCTCCCACCCACTACACATTCTTCTTTAGACAATTGTCGATAATGATAAAAGCATCTTGGTTGTGAAAACAGAAATCCAATTAATTTCATTTGCCAATGTCTTTTCATGCGAATTTAACGAACTCAGCGATACAAACAGAAATATCTCCATAGAATAAGAGAAAACAAAGACTATAAAGAATCGGTCTCTATTCATATAATTAGGTCGCATGGACGAATTAACAGATATTATCCCAGATCTATAGAGGAATCTCAAGAAGAGGCTGGGAAATTCAAAAGAGAAGAATATACTAAGAATTTTGAACTTTGATTTTTTTTTATTATTTAATTAACGACCGAGCGATGCTCATTAATTTTTTGCTTTAATTAAAAACGATATATTAATATTATTCTAAATTCAGGTAAAAATAAACTGCAACGGATCGTTGCTAAACTTTATCCAATGAACTAGTCTAGGATAAAGTACTTTAAAATATAATTTTACAAAAAATTTTATATGACCATTTTTGTGGTCCTCAAGGTACTCAATTACAATATTAAATTTCATCAAAATTGGTTAAGTCATTTTCAAGATAGTTAGAAAAAACTAAAAAAGTACCAAAATAAAGTACTAATGTTTGTTGGCCGATATGTACCAAAAACTAATGAATTTTCTACAAGTTTTAGTCATTTAAAAACAATTAATAAAATAATTCTATCAATTTAATATTAGGACTTGTCTGGCGTACCGAGTAATTTGTTATTTAGGACTGGATCGAGCATAACTTGAGTCTAGATTGAAAAGAAATTATTTATTTTTATCTAAATATTTTTTAGACCTTTTAGACATTTAAACACAATTAGCAAAATAAAACTATACAAATTTAAGTCATTTTAATAGAAGAGCTTATTTATGTTTCGAAAGTTTGACCTTCTTCATCAGTCTTTTTAACTGACTTCAAAAAAGGAGGAGGTTCTCAATTCAACTGAATTTTTTTGTGTGTCTATGTTACCTCATATCTCGGCCAATTGTGAACCGATTTTGATGATTTTTTGCATTGGTTTCAGTCTAGCTTCCGATTGGTCCGGTTTTTTTCATTCGTATTGGACCTTTTTTGATATGTTTGTTCAGGCATAACTTCTTTGTTTATGAACCAATTTTAATGATTCTTTTTTTATTGGAAAGAGGGTACCTTAGGGGTGGTACCATATTAATTTAGTCACGCTCTGAAGATATTATCAATGACGAAATAGCGTAAATCTCCAATTCTTATGACCACATAATCGAAATTATAATAAATAAAATCTTTTATAAAAAAAATCTTAAAACATTAATTTAAAACCAGCAAACGTTCCGAGAGAATTTCTATATTTATGAATTTAATTTTATTAATAAAATAATTATTAACTCATTTAGTTACAACTAAACGACGAAATATTAACATGAAATTAATTTTTGAAGTCGGTGCCAAACATATACATTTTATGAATCGCACTCGACGGATCTTACTTAGTACGTTTTGCGGGTACGCTCGCTTATAGGTATAGTTTGTTTGGCACCGACTTCAAAAAGTAATTTCATGTTAATATTTCGTTGTTTAGTTGTAACTAAATAAGATAATAATTATTTTATACCTTTTAGAGTATTTTATTTTTTGCATTTAATTTTTTTGAAGTCGGTTTTATTTTATTTTTTTATAAAAATATTTTACATGATATTTCTCATAGGGTCATTTATCCGATTGACTATAGAAAAATGCCGTAATGTAATTTGGGATTTGGTCAAGAACAACTTAAGTTAAAATTGAAAATTAATTAATTATATTTATCTTAATATTTAGTATAAAATAAATATTATGGTGAATTTACCTTTGGATGGCTGCTCGTGGGATAGTACTAGATGTTGCCTTGCTTTTCTCTCGACGCCAACTAAAACGAGAATAAGAAATATTGAAAGAATATTCATTCTATTCATTGCAGCTGATTAGATAATAATTTACTCGGTTAATTCGAAGAAATATTTTATTAAAATAAATAAATATATATTCAAGAGAGTCGCAAATTTAATTTCGATTAAAAAATAAATTATAATAAACAAGCTGTCGCATGGGTCTTCTCCCAGGATAACCCTCAGGCTTTTCTAAAGAATTTGTTTTAGTATATTGGTTATAGGGCCTAGATTGTTATTTGTAGAAAATTTTCTCCTCTTTAAAATGATATTTTTATCTAGGACAAGTACTTATTTGATTCCTATATTATATTATATGATAAGGAACGAGGCTTAATGAATCCGGTGGAAGATGGAACCCTTTGAGAATGATGGTTATTTTTCAAAATAAAAAAAATCTTCATCAAGGTTGTAAATTTATTTTGAACATGAAACGTTTCAGCATCAACTCGACGCCATCCTCAGTCTGCAAATGCATTCAACATTACATCACATCAAATTTCACAATTAATATCTTATAATTCACAAAAACATTATAAATATCATGACATAAATGTTGATTAATTATATGATTACATAATACATACTTTATAAAGAATGGTTATTTTTTAACATGCATATATAAATGTCATGACATTTAAATAATATTTAATAATTGGAACTTTTCTTACCCATGTCAAATATTAAAGTACTTTTACATATCAGATTTTCTACGGGTTTCTAGCTCTTCTTTTGTAAAATACTCAGTTATGTATTGCTGAGAGCCGTTTAAGCTCCTTTTATTTTTCAAGATTTTGGTTTTTATTCTTACTGTAATTAGAGCTATTAGAATTGGCCTTATTTTACTCTGTTGAGGTCTGCCAAGCCTTTTGATTCGCCTACATGAATTATATCGAATTATATCAGATGATATGTAAAAGTACTTTAATATTTGACATTGTAGAAAAGTTCCAATTATTAAATATTATTTGGAACGTCATGGACATTTATATATGCATGTTAAAAAATAACCATAATTTATAAAACATGTATTATGTAATCATATAATTAATCAACATTTATGTCATGATATTTATAATGTTTGTGAATTATAAGATATTAATTGTGAAATTTGATGTGATGTAATGTTGAATACATTTGCAGACTGAGGATGGCGTCGAGTTGATGCTGAAACGTTTCATTTTCAAAATAAATTTACAACCTTGATGAAGATTTTCTCAAGTTTCAGTTAACCTTTAAACGGATTGGGTGCTCATACTTGAGAACGATCGCAGAATAAGTCGATCGAAACGTCGTAGTTGTATTGTATTATTTGTTCTTGTTTAATAAATAATTATAATTAATTATGTGATTTAAATAAAGATTAAAATCTTGATCAAATTAATCACAAAAATAAAAGCTTCAACAGCCTCATTACTAATATTTTTAGTTTGTCAATTGAATAAATGAATTAGAATATAAGAGATAATTTAAATTGAAAATTGTACCTACCTACATGAATTGTTCAAAGTTTTTATATTCATTTAAATCTTCACGAATTTCACATTTATTTAAACTTATATTTTTGAATTAAACATTTTGATATATGTTTATCAGAAAAATTTCTCTTTCGATTGGTATCTAGAACATATTATAATCGTGTTTTGCGCGACGACTGCCGACATGATTTTTTTTTAAATTTGAAAACCGACTAATTGTTCATGACAAATAAAATTTATTAAAATTAAGAAGCTTTAAATGTTTATTTTTGTTTCACATGTTTGAAATTTTCTAAATTTTTATGAAATATATCTTTAAAAAAGTCAGATTTTGAGTTGAAATTTTCAAGCAGTTAGAAAATTTGGAGAGATTCTTAAATTATAAAATACCTACTAACAAATTTTCATGAAAGAATAAAAATAAATAAATAAAATAATTATAATTGAATGTAATGGAAGGCAGCCCAGGGGTAGTGAGGAAAGAACAAATTAACACATATCAAATAAGGTGTAATTTATTGGAATCCTTCCTCCTTTCCTTTCAAACCGACGTTTCGGAGGATTTTCCCTCCTTCTTCAGGGTTTCAATGGGTCAATGAATGAAACAAATAAAATGTTTCCTTCTTCTCTCACAGTAGTGTTAAAAATGAAGAAAGTTTTTGAACACTTCTGTGGAGAGAAGAAAGAAACATTTTATTTGTTTCATTCATTGATCCTTTGAAACCCTGAAGAAGGAGGAAAAATCCTCCGAAACGTCGGTTTGAAAGGAAAGGAGGAAGGATTCCAATAAATTACACCTTATTTGATATGTGTTAATTTGTTCTTTCCTCACTACCCCTGGGCTGCCTTCCATTACATTCAATTAAGATTTCTACCAGTCCGTCTCTCTCCAGAGAAAATTTCGTTGCAAAAAAATAAAATAATAATAATAATAATCTGTCAAAATGGGTCCCCCTAATATAGATATATAATCTATTTTATTTTTGTGGTGGAAAACAATTGAGCTGCTTGAATTCTCTTTCTAAGACATGATATCATTTGGGGTGGAAAAATAGAAAAAACTAAAATAAAAAAAAAAAATAAAAGGATTCGAACTTTTCTTTCTTTTCCATATCTTTCTCTTCTGTAATAAATATCCGCTAGAATTCATCTCGTATAATATTTATTTCCTTTTTTTTTCTTTGTTTTTTGATTTATTTGACTTGAAGGTTTCTCTTGTTTCTTTGTTCTTTTTTTTCTCCTTAAAGAATCACGTTCTAAACGTTTTTCATTTATAGATAGAGCGAATACTTGTAGTTTCTAGCACGGAATACTAGTTTCTCAAACTAGAAACTATACGTGGTAATCCTACATAGGGAATATTCCATGAATTCTTTCTCTTCTCAGTTTCACCCTAATTACATTTATATAAATTCACTCTTTTACATTTAAATTAAAAAAAAAAGTTTTCTCTAGCTTAAAAAGAACCGGAGATATGAATTTTTGAAAATGAGTCTCCTATTCAAAATCACGAAAATCTCTAATTTTCGACCCCCTCTATTTATCAAAAAAAAAAATCCTCGAAAACGTATTCCTTTTTTTTCGATATAGAACCCGTAAAAATTTTTTCAGGCAAATCAAAAATGCGTTGGTCAATTTATATATAGTGCGATGCTTGGTTACTTTTCACTTCTAAATAGCTTAGGTTTCAAATTTCAAGACTCTACGACTTACCGAAGACGATATATGAATGATTAAAACTTTTATTTTACGACACTCCTAATTTACACCCCCTTCCTTTATTTCAATCTGATATACGACTAATAGCTCATGACACTTGATAAGTACCTACACCAATTTTAAAAAAATCGTTATTGCCGTTTTTGAGAAAAAAAACAAAAAATCTTTTATGTAAATATCCACTTCCGGTGTTCCGATTTCAATGACTGATTTATTGCGCCACTCAGAGGGGGGCAGCCCTTTACAGAAAGAAAATAGATTTGTTTACAAATTAGGTTGTAACACCTCATCAGCCGCCTAAAAATAATGCCAGATGTTGTGGCTATTGGTAAAATGTCAATGTATATATAGGCGCCAGTAGATTACCAGAACCGAGGCCAGAGAGTTGGGAGCGCCAAAAGCGCCCCCCAACTGTGCACTGCGACTAAGCAAGAATAATACATTACAAAAACAAAAAAAAAAAACAAAAAAAAAAAATTAAAAAAATTAAAAAAAATATAAATAAAAGTTAACATTAATGTTAAAAAACGTTAAAAATCGTTTAAGATGGGCTGGCCACTGCAGAAAGTCAAAAGCTTTCTCTACCCGTTCTAGCCTATATCGAGCTTAAGTTTCGAATTTTGTAGCTCTGAAATTTATGGTTGCAGGGCGATACATTCTTACATATGTAAACATCAACTTCTGGTACTTCGATTTTAACCAACTTTTTGTAGCCTCTAGATAGCTTAAGTTTCAAATTTCAAGCCTCTGCGACTTTTCGAAGACGAGATATGAACGATTGAAATATTAATTTTACGACATGACTAATTTATTCCTTTATTTTAATCGGATTAAAATCTATACACACGACTAATAATTAATGATACTTTATTAGTACACCAAGTTTTAGCGAAGCCGTTAGAGCCGTTTTCGAGAAACCGATTCTATATACCATATATACAAGAATTGCCCATTTAATAATATAAGATATAGGTGAAAATTGGCTGTCGAACATATATATTTATCTATGTCTTCGTCTTACATTTACTTAGTGTCAAATTGTTTGTATTTTTAACCGCTGAAAACTATGAGAATTTAGTGCTCTTTAACTTATAGGTAACTTCGGGATTAAAAACGTAAAAAAATATATTTTGTTGAATGATTTTATGGAGATTTTCAACCATTGTTATGACAAAGGAAATTAAACAAACTCATATTTTTAAAATATAATAAGTAAAAATATATTTTTCTAGGTGGGTTTCACAAATAAAACATATATTTGTTTTATTTGTGAAACCCACCTAGAAAAATATATTTTTACTTATTATCTATTAAAATGTTTCACCTAGAACCGACACCAAATTCTTTAAAGATTATTAATATTTTTAAGTTTCAATTGAATAAATTAATCAATTTTTTTTTATTTAAGAATCCCACTAATAGCTTCTTATAAATAATTATATTTTAGAATTAAAATTAAGAAATTAAATCTAAGATAGCGAGAGGAGGAGAGGGAAGGATACCAATCGATTTGATTGGGGAATAATGGAATTTAAATAATTATCGGAAAAGAGGTTTTTTTATCTAATTAGATTTTTCCTCTTATTAAAAACAAGGACTCAAGATGAATAAGGACACTCGATGGTGGAGAAGCAATCTCCGAAATCGAAGCTAAAATACAAGGTATACATTAATTAATGTAAAATAATTGGTTTAATAAAATTTATAAAAAAAAAAAAAAAAAAAAAAAGAAATTAAATCTATGATTGGAAATATGGAATTGGAATAATTATCGGAAAAGTGGTTTGTTTATTTAATTAGTTTTTTCCTCTTATTAAAAACAAGGACTAAAAAGATGATCAACGACAGTCGATGGTGGAGAAGTAATCTCCGAAGTCGAAGCTCAAATACAATACATTAATTCATGTAAAATAATTGGTTCAATAAAATTAAAAAAAAAAATTAAATCTATTCTCCAAAGTTAATTAAATATGATATGAAAAATTATAGAATCATTTAATTCTAAAATGAAAGAACAAAATTTTGTTTTATTGTTTATATCCAACCGTTTCACAAAAAAAAACTTTTTTTATTTTTTCTATTAGAAAATTATTAAAAAGTTCAAATATGATTTTTTTTTCTCGTCTATCAAATAACATCAAAAGCTTTTTTCCCAAATTCAATTTCCCCGTAAAGATAATATATATGTAAATTTGATTTAATTTAAAATAAATTATATTATATTCTACACAGGCATGTATGTATATGTGTAAAAGGGGTTGCGGGGTGGGCCGGAGGGTGTTTTTTTCTACCTTCAAGAGCAAAACAGCATTTTGGGTGATGAAGTTGGATAAAGCGTATAACGTCCAGATGTCCCTAAAAGAAAAATTGTTAGCTGGTTTGTAATCCGAAAGGGGTTTCAACCCCCTCACCGCCCCCTCGGCAACCCTCTTTCCTTTGGCGGGTGATTTATGACGCGAACAAAACGCCAGCGTCTTAAAGCATCGAAAAAGGGCCCTTGAACACACATATAAAGACCCTCGTTAAAATTACTCTCAATTAATTAGTGACAGGAGCCATGATTCAACCAACAGAGATGTTACAGAACTTGTTCTAGAATAAATCGAGGTGACACGCTGACGGGAATATTAGAGAGAGAGAAAAAAGGAAATTAAAAGAAAGATCTGGAAATGAACGAATAAATGGACCACAAATAAAAATGATGAAGCATTTATACAAAAGTGGTAATTTTCATTAATGATATGATAGGAATGTAAAAAAATGAAATTTACAGAAAATGCCTGTCTGCAAATTTCGGTGATTTGACAATTGTTAGGATTACGGATTAGACAATTAGATCAACAATTAGAAAAGCGGAGAGAAAGAGATTAGAGGCTTTCGAAATGTGGTGCTACAGAAGAATGATGAATATCAAACGGATGGATAAAATTACAAATGAAGAAGTTCTTGGAAGAATCGGAGAAAGAAGAACCTTGTGGAAGAGTCTGAAGAATAGAAGAGGTCAGATGATGGGGCACACACTGAGACATGGGGGACAGCTTAGTGATATCTTGGAGGGGAGGTGGGGAAGGGGAAGACCCAGATTAGAATATTTCAACCAAATAATTGGGGATATGGGATGCCAGACATTTAGAGAGGTCAAACAGCTGGCGGGGGACAGAGTCGAGTGGAGACGGATTGTTGCATCAAACCAGTCTTAGGACTGTATACTCAATGATTGAGGTGAATTTTTTTCCCAATTAGTTCTTTTCATTGATGAATTTCATACAGAATTTCTATTCAATCGGTCTAGCCGTTTAAGCTAAGGCGCACACTGAGCTGCGTCAGGCAGGCGATGCAGCACAGCGTAGGCAGCGCAGCGCAGGAAAATAAACACTGCGTCGCACAGTGTACGCGCACATTGAGAAGCAGTTTTTGGCAGGAGGTCGACGAAAGAACAGAACTAGAATGACCGCCTTAACCGAAACATTGATAATGGAGCAATATCTCGAATCTGAATCTGACACCGAGCTGGAAACGATTTTATTATTATATCAAAAATTCCCCCATTTTGGGTGGTTAGTTTTTGCATTTTTAGACTTCTGGAATATGTATACAAAATTTGGTTGAGTTTGTTCCAAGAACAAGAATTTTCTATTTTCACCCTCTCCCCCATTTTGGGTGGTTAATTTTTGCATTTTTAGACTTCTGGAGGTCCACAGAATATGTATACAAAATATGGTTGAGTTTGCTCCAAGGGCAAGAATTTTTTTCACCCCCCCCATTTTGGTGGTTGGTTTTTGCTATTTTTTTTTTATTTATACCTCTTCAATGTGGTAGATCTTTATGCCCCACCCTGTATAATGAAGAAAAAATATTAAAATTTCCTAAACCAATTATTTTACATGAATTAATGTATACATTGTATTTTAGCTTCGATTCCGGAGATTACTTCTCCACCATCGAGTGTCCTTGATTATCTTTTTAGTCCTTGTTTTTAATAAGAGGAAAAAACTAATTAAAGAAAAAAACTCTTTTCCGATAATTGATTGATTCTCCAATATCAATTCATCTCTCCCAGTCCATTAAAATTTCCTAGATAAAAAAAACCTCTTTTCCGATAATTATTTCAATTCCATTATTCCCCAATCAAGTCGATTGGAATTCCCATTAAAATTTCCTAATTTTAATATATATATATATAATCATATTTGTTGTAAAGCATTTGTGGGTTTTAAAGTAAAAAACCAATTAAAAAATAAAAAACTGCGCCCTGCATGAACCAGTTTCTGTGGCGTCTCCACAAGTGACCGCAGTCGGCACGTGGGGCAGGACTGTGCTGCGGTTCAAAATGCGCGCCCCTACTTGAAAATATGGTTCACAAAAAATGCCCTGCCTGCGCTGCGGAGCTGCGTCTCCAGTGTGCGCCCGGCCTTAGAGATATACATTTATGAAAAATTTACCGTTTTTGAGTTATTTTCATTTAAATATTTTAAATTGCCAATATTTTGAAACGAAAAATTTAATCAAACTGATATTATTTTCAAAAATAGCTTTTTTTCATTGCTGAATTGCCCACAAAATTTCAACTCAATCGGTCAAGCCGTTCTAGAGGAATAAATTATTCAATAAAAACAAAATGGTTGATAGTTATTTAAAGAAGCTTTTCCGAACATATGTTTAGATAAATTTTTTCTTTATTTTGAACCATATAACCATTCCCTGGTAGTACAGTCAAAATTGACATTTAAGCTTACAATAATTACCATAAAGCTCAAATTTCTAGGATGAGTGATTTTCATTTTTTGAAGGAAAAATTGCGATTTTTTAAAAGAAATGGATCATTTCATGTCATGGAAAATGCTGAATATCTATAAATCTAAGAGTTTTAACAAAAAAGTGATCCAAGTAGACGTTCAAGTCAACAAAATTTCCTAGAGAATGAGATAAAAATAAAGTATCTAGGATGAATGGTTTTTATTTTATGAAGGAAAAACTGCGATTATTTGCAAAATATTGTAGTTTTTCAAAACTTCAATCTCATTGCGGCACTGGTTACCATTATCCAATTAAGATGCAACTTTGAATTGTAGAAAATTTAATCTAGTTTCCTTCAATTAATCTAAGCTGATCCACTTTTTGGATCCTCTATATACTGGGCTATACCTGTGGTCTCCAACTTTAGGAATCGCGATATTTCAGAAATGGTAATTTGTAGAAAAAAAGTATAATACCAATTTTTGTAGAGAATTGTATGATCTACAACTTTTGACTGATCTATTTTTACGATAACACTTTACGAGAGAAAAATGCGAAAAACCAATATTTTTGACCTTTGATCTTGAATAATTTTTTTTGCAGAGGTCGGGAGGATGGGGATTTTTGATATTTCATTTGTAATAGTGTATTTAAGACCTGTACCAATTTTCAGCTCTATGCGAATTATTGTAAGCTTAGCATTTTTTTGTCCATTAATACTGGATTATGGATTATCTCCCCGCGTTACAGATACACCCTGTAGTAAGAGGGATCGATAGGGTTTTCTTTTTTCCAGCAGTCACATAGAAATTTTTGAATACAGTGCATTTAAGTAAAAGTAAAATAAATAAAAGATTTCTATGGTCTTTTTGATATCCCATTGCAAATGTTACTTTTCTTATCCACCCCCGCACATACATATATATCGATGTGGGTTCTCCTGATCACCTATTTCTTTATCCCTGATACGATTCCTTTGGGGCCAACAAAACGACAAAAAAACCCCCCACCTCTCTCTGTCCAAATTACGTCCAGAGCCCTTAAGAGAGTTGCTGTTACATATTTTTACGTCTCCCTGGGGCGGCGACCCTTGGCAACCTCCCTACTCTCTCTTGAGATCGGTTAATTATTTTATTTCCTCCTCGAAAAGAACTAGGGATTTTTTTTCTTTTTTATAAACTGACCTGATTTTAAAAGTCAATATTTATATATATACATATAGGTACGTATATAAAGTTTATAAAATTTATATCATTTGAAAATACGAATCCAAAGGAGGCCTATATATAGATATTGCATGAGAAAGCTTTTAGTGCGAGATTTTTTTATAAAGTAATTTATATATCATACCAAAAACAGCTAAGTAAAAAAAAAGTTTGCTCGGAAAAATAATTAAATTTAATGTGTTGTCATGTTAACTTCTCCAATAGTAATTGAGTCGAGAAAATAGTACTTTGTGTATTTTGCATGTAGATCTAGTTTATGGATGTCTGTCCATGTCTGTTTAAATTCAACATAAAAGTTTTTTAATTTTTTGATTTTTTTTTAATTGTTAACAAAAGATGATAAAGTTCAAAATTATTGAGTGATTGAGGCCAAGAATGTATTATAGAAAAAATAATCAACTGGTGGGGTCACACGACTTTCACATCCTCACTTATTTGAAATCATCGCGACACTTCTAATTTATAACCCTTTCTTTTATTTCAATCGGATTACAATTTACATTAACTCATGACACTTGATAAGTTAAACAATTTACTACTGTACTGCCGTTTTTGAGAAATTCAAAGAAAACGAAAAATCTTCAGGTGTTCCGATTTCACCCAAAAGCTTGCTGTTCTCCTTCCATATTCCCCTATATTGAGATTAAGTTTCGAATTTCGTAGCTCTGGGACTTATTGTTCCGAAACGCAGTGGGGTACATACATTCATAGGCACTTACCAATGGATTTTTTGCCCCTTTTTGGCCTCTGGGGAGACAATATCCGGTTTTATGTCTTAAATCCGGTTTCCAGCTATTAAGGGCATCATTTCACCCACCTAGAAGTTAGAACATGAAATTAACTTTTTTCATCTCTGAGATAGAAGTTTTCAAATAGCCAGGACCCAGACAAGCCATCGTAATACTTCATATTTATATATTACTAGCTTCAAGGCTTCGCCCCCTGGACCCCCACGTGGCTGCTTTATTGATGTTTTATTAGTTACAGAGAATAAATATAATTGTTTTATTATAAGTCTTAAATAGATATAATTTAAGATTCTATTAACTGCAATTTAAACGTACTTTAAAAAAAATAGATAAACCTTTTTCAAACCTATCTTCAATTAGTTTTTTCGCAAAAAACGAAAATTTCTCAATGATTACCATTTTTAATTTTTTTTTCTCAAAAAAAAAAACTTTGACAAAATAATTATCATATTGTATTTATTATTTGGAAAAAATAAATATTTAGAATTTGAGAAAATAAAATAAAATAAAATAATTTATACAAAAAAAATGTTACTAAATAAATACTTTTATAAAAATGCAGTATTAAATTCTTCTTCAACGATATTGTGGTTAGAACTATTGAGAATGAATGACACTCAAAAATCTTACAAACACTTGTTTTTTGCTAGTTTAGTTCTTTTATTGTTTGGCAAGCTATGTTGGCTAACCTGAATTTTTTTTAGTTTTTCCTGAATTTTCCAATTTTCTAGCAACTTTTCCATTTTTTTTTACGTATTAACCTGAATTGCACTATTACGAACATTTAAAAAAAAATTAGCCAAATCGGTCCAGGCATTTAAGAGATCTGCCCTTACGAAGAAACAGAAATTCATTTTTATTATATAGATTTAGAATATAAATGTGAAAGTAAAAAAGATTAATGATGTTTATTAAATGGGCTAGTGAGGAAGTCGAAATAAATCGACGAAACGTCTGGTCCATTGAATAAAAACTCTATGTTTTTAATTTTTAGTCCAATTCCTTATTAGTATTCCTTTTTTAATTGTTATTTATAATGGATGCGAGTGATGCTATATATTTTTAATTTTTTTCTGCAACTTGGCTGTTTATTTATTTTTCTATGTCTTTTTCTTACATTTACTTACAGTCAAAATGTTTGTATTTCTAAATGCCGAAAACTGATAAAATTTTGGTCTCTCTAAATTAAAAATTTAGGATTACAAAAAGAAAAAGTATTTTTTGAATGATTTTATAGAGATTTTCAAGCGTTGTCATGATAAAAAAAATAAAATAAAATGAAACAAATAGAAATCTTATAGTTTCAATTTTTTTTAAATTAATCAATTTATTTACTATTTAAACCCCACTAATAGCTTATTTACTTACAGTCAAAAGACGACTGTGGGTCAGTGGGTAGAGTGCTGGCTCGCTGACTCGAAGATCGCTGGTTCGAGACCGAGTCTCGGTAGATAGATATTTGCAGTCGCCTCCTCTTGGAAAGTAATGGCAATCTACCAAGAGTATAATTGCCTAGTAACCTCTCCAAATTAGCCGTTCGGAACCGGCGTTAAAAAGTAGGTCCCGTATATCTGTGTAAAACAACTAAACACACTCAGCACAGGTATATGTGGAGAGGAGCAGACACCCGTTTTGGGTATGGCACTCGAAGAAGAAGAATAGCTTATTATAAAAATATCTATATTTTAGATTTAAACTTAAGAAATTTAATATGGATTAGAGAGAGAGAATATGGAATTGGAACAATTATCGGAAAAGAGTTTTTTTTATTTAATTAGTTTTTTCCTCTTATTAAAAACAAGGACTAAAAAAGATGATCAAGGAAAGTCGATGGTGGAGAAGTAATCTCCGAAGTCGAAGCTCAAATACAATGTATACATTAATTCATGTAAAATAATTGGTTTAATAAAATAAATTTAATAGGAATTGGAGATGCGGGAATAAAATGTATGGAATTGGAATAATTATCGTAAAAGAGGTTTTTTTATTTAATTAGTTTTTTCCTCTTATTAAAAACAAGGACTAAAACGATGATCAAGGAAAGTCGATGGTGGAGAAGTAATCTCCGAAGTCGAAGCTCAAATACAATGTATACATTAATTCATGTAAAATAATTGGTTTAATAAAATAAATTTAATAGGAATTGGAGATGCGGGAATAAAATGTATGGAATTGGAATAATTATCGGAAAAGAGGTTTTTTTATTTAATTAGTTTTTTCCTCTTATTAAAAACAAGGACTAAAAAGATGATCAAGGAAAGTCGATGGTGGAGAAGTAATCTCCGAAGTCGAAGCTCAAATACAATGTATACATTAATTCATGTAAAATAATTGGTTTAATAAAATAAATTTAATAGGAATTGGAGATGGGGGAATAAAATGTATGGAATTGGAATAATTATCGGAAAAGAGGTTTTTTTATTTAATTAGTTTTTCCTCTTATTAAAAACAAGGACTAAAAAGATGATCAAGGAAAGTCGATGGTGGAGAAGTAATCTCCGAAGTCGAAGCTCAAATACAATGTATACATTAATTCATGTAAAATAATTGGTTTAATAAAATAAATTTAATAGGAATTGGAGATGGGGGAATAAAATGTATGGAATTGGAATAATTATCGGAAAAGAGGTTTTTTTTATTTAATTAGTTTTTTCCTCTTATTAAAAACAAGGACTAAAAAGATGATCAAGGAAACTCGATGGTGGAGAAGTAATCTCCGAAGTCGAAGCTCAAATACAATGTATACATTAATTCATGTAAAATAATTGGTTTAATAAAATAAATTTAATAGGAATTGGAGATGGGGGAATAAAATGTATGGAATTGGAATAATTATCGGAAAAGAGGTTTTTTTATTTAATTAGTTTTTCCTCTTATTAAAAACAAGGACTAAAAAGATGATCAAGGAAAGTCGATGGTGGAGAAGTAATCTCCGAAGTCGAAGCTCAAATACAATGTATACATTAATTCATGTAAAATAATTGGTTCAATAAAATGAAAAAAAATTTAATATATTCTCTCAAAGTAATTAAATTAAATAGTCAACACATACTTGGAAAAAAGTACGATAAATCTTTACCATGCTTGATTTTTCAATAATTGTTATAAATAATTGTATTTAAAATTTCAATTAATCTCATAGCTAATTAAATTAAAAAAATAAATAAATACATTTTTAATAGCTTATTATTTTTGCTCCAATTTATTTATTGGTTTTATTGTTAACTTGATCATTATTTGTCATAATCATATAGAGTTAATTAAAATATATATGGTATATATTTTCCGTAGTTAATTAAATCAAAAGTAAACATTTTAATAGTTGAGTATATTAAAATTTACCATATAACTCGGCTTTTATTATTCTAGGTTAGTTAAATCAAAAATAAAATTTTTAATATGTAGTTGATTATATTAAAATTTATTACAAGGCCGTAGAGCCTAACGATTTTTGAAAAAAATATTTTTCAATCTTTTTTTTATTGTTATCAAAATTCCTTTAACTGTTTTCGAGATATTTCGAAAACGGAACGATCAATTTTTCTTTCAATACTTCAATTCAACTTTCAACTTTCTTTCAATACTCTATGTCTTCTTACATTTACTGCCAAAATGTTTGTATTTTCAAAGCAGAAAACTGATAACATTTTGTGCTCTCTGTAAAATATCATTTTTCGAATTATTTGATTAGTTTTAAGGTGTTGTTATGATAAAGGAATTTTTAAATATTTTAATTCAAGATAAAGGAATTTAACATCGAAATAATGTTTTTTAATTAATTACTTTAATCAATTCATTATTTTAAAATCCCACTAAAAGATATATTTTAGAATTAATTAAGAAGCATTATATGTAGTTTATTATTGTAAGTTAGTAAAATCAAAAATAAAATTGTTAATAAGTAGTTGATAATATTAAAATTTATTACAAGGCTGTAGACCCGGAGAGCCTAGCGAGCTTTGAAAAATTAGTTTCCAATTTTTTTTTTATTGTTATCAAAATTCCTTTAACTATTTTCGAGATATTTCGAAAACGGTACGATCAATTTGTTCCATACCTGATCTTTCAATACTCTCTATGTCTTCTTACATTTATTTGCACAAACTAATAACATTTTGTGCTCTCTGAAAAATATCATTTTCCGAATGGTTTTTTAGGCGTTGTTATGATAAAGTAATTTTTAAATATTTTAATTCAAGTTTGTTTACGTGGTGTTGGTGTAATTCCAGGCGTAAGAAGCAGAGTATTGCTGTATATAGTTAACAAGTGTTTTTGGTTATGGCTTCTATGATTGATTGCCGTATTTAGTTATATAGAGTTTTTTTTTATTAAAATGAAAAGAACGTTTCTGAAATTAAAACTAATCATCGATAATTGAGAAGAGAATGCTTGTGGCATGTTAATAGGTGGCGTCGTCTCCTCCAATTTCTCGGCCCCTAATCAAGAAACATGTCAGAAGCGGCATTATTCACATGTACTAGTTAACTTGAGATTAATGGGCCCTAATTAGGGGAGACGACGATTTTCTTACTTTTTACCTACATAACCGGTTAACTCATTTTTTGGTTACAGGGCGTCGTCGTTGTTGTTCCTGCCGATAACACGACGTCAGAGGGCGATGCAAGGGATCTCGCCGAACTTGAGCTCGAATTAGAACAACAGGTGAGTGAGAGTTTGAAACAATTTATATTATTATTAAAGGAAAATAGAAATATGTACTTATATAGGTTTTTAACTTCAAATTCGGAATTTTCCATATCAAATTCAGAATTTTAAAAATTAAAATCCGAATTTTTCAAATCAAATTCATAATTTCTATAAAACCATGCATATTTTAGATTTTAAAAATTAATTATTATTAATTATTAATTAAATTTTAGCTTTTTACATGAAAACGTTTCCTGTGAGTACAAAATGCTAATCTTGAAAGGTTTTAGTTAATGAGCTGAAAATTGGTACGCAAATATATTAGAATGCACCAAATTTTAGCTTTTACCTGAAAACCTTTTCAGAGAATATAAATTGTCATTTTAGAAAAGTTTTAGCTTATGAGCTGAAAATTGGTTCGCAAATATCATACAATGCACCAAATTTTAGCTTTTTACTTGAAAACGTTTCCTGAGAGTTAAATTAAATTAAAACTTTTTCTAAACTATAATTTTTTTCTATTATTTCAACTGTTTATTAATAAATTCTGAATTTGATTTGAAAAAGTCTGATTTTGATTTTTAAAATCCTGAATTTGATATGGAAAAGTCCGAATTTGAAATTAAAAACCTATATCTTTTCTTATTTTCTAGTATATTTATATTGGTAAATAGAATCGGTTTCTCGAAAACGGCTCTAACAATTTCGTTGAAAATCACTGATTAGGGGGTTTTTGAGTCGATAAATCGATCTGTGATGGTCTGAACTTTGGGTCATTTAATTTGATTGTTTTTTCCTCAATTAAAGAAATTATTCACAGATGGGTGTGTAAATAAAAAAATGTTTTGGGTTTCACTAATAGTTCATTGCGAATATACTATATAGATTAGTCCAGATTAATTTGTGACAACGCTGACGTAATGCTTCCCACAGGGAGCGCCGTCGGTATATTAGCGGCAAATTTGAAATATAATAGTAATTTGAATTCGAATTTTGAAATGAAACACTCCTATTGATTTTAAATTAAGAAACATTAAATATATTGATAATTATTCCTCCTCCCCGCCCCCTCACCACTCAAAAATTAAATATTCACTTTGCTTTTCTTTGGGCACAGAAAGAGCGCATGTCCGAGTTTCTCATGGCAATACTGGAGGGAGCAGCCTGTCATACAAACAGCACCTGATCTCTTTTAAATATTTGGAGCCTTATATCGATTATCGATCCCAAATTAAAAAAAAAATGATATAATATAATTCTCCTCCTCACACGATCCCGCTTATTTAAATAAATCTACATATTTCCACACAAAAAATATCACAATGCTGTAGATTATAGAAAAAAAAATACTTCCAGATTCATATCTAGAGCCTCATTTCTGTAGCTGTGTCAGGACGAAAATGAGGCGAAACTTTTAAGAGAGTATGTATTTTCGGGAGTTTACAGGTATACATTTGGAGTGTGGTTTTTTAAGAGGAATAAAATTTTTGGACCGAGACGCCGCCCGCCAGGGCACAAGCCCGGTTATATATTAAAATTTAAAAATTGAATTAACTAGTGATATTTTCTATTGAAGACAGAGTGGTAGAACTCAATTGCATATGAAAAACACAAATTAGAACAAAATAATTTATTAAAACGTCATTTTGATCCTTAAAAAAACAAAACAAAAAAAAAACGAAGACGTCCTTCTTTCATCAGGGTTTAAAAGGATCAACGAAGGAACCTGCGTCTTATGTCTCAGTAACCACCCTGAAGGATACATATAATAAATGTATCCGATTTCGATGAAAATCATGGATTAGGGATTTTTTGAATCGACAAATTGATCTGTCCGAATATCGCCTACAGTTAAATTTAATTTGATAGGTTTTTTCTTAATTAAAATAATTATTAACAGGTGGGTGTATCTTGTCTAAAAAGTCAGTTTGTTTTTTTTGTTTTTTTTAGGGATTTGTTGTTTTCATTAATATATAGCTTTTAAGTAAAGCGAGAAATTCTCTTTATTTCTATTATGGAACAAATAAGCTGACGTGTTCTGATGTGGCCATCCACTTGACTTTACCATACAACCTCTCACTTATATTTAATAATCAATAAAATTATTTATAATCATGTAAGGGAGGGGGTTAGTTTTTGCATTTTTAGATTACTGTGTGCCCACTGATTATGTATACAAAATTTGGTTGAGTTTGGAACAAGAGCCTATAATTTCATTTTTGACCCTAAACCCCCCGCCCCATCCATTTTAGGCGGTTAGTTTTTCCATTTTACTTTACTATACAGGGTATGGTCAAGTATTGTAATCGTGCATGAAAAAAGTGGTTTTTTCCTTCTTTTTTTCAAAATATCTAAAAAACAGCTGAAACTATTTCGATTAAAAAAATTGAGCCATGGCATTTAGGTCTACAAAAAAGCTCAAATAAGTGAACATCGAAAAAATTATATTTTTCGAGATAACAATTGTTTTGTCAAAATGTCTGTTAGTTAGTTAGTTAGTTAGTTACTTAGTTAGTTAGATAATAGTTAGATAATAGTTAGTTAGTTAGTTAGTCTGTGCGTTACCAAATTTGTGGACGATCTAGCTCAAAAACTAGTGTGAATATCAAAACCAAATTTCACAGGTAGTTTTGGTCTATTGAGATTAAAGCTGATTAAATTTTGGAGCATATCGACCCAAAATTAAGGGGGGTCGAGGTGGGGTTAAAAATTAAAAATCTAGGTCTCAACCAAATTTTGTAGACATAATTAGTGGACCCCCAGAAGTCTAAAAATGGAAAATCTAACAGCCCAAAATGGGGGGGGGGCGGAGGGTCAAAAATGAAAATCTCGGCCATTTACCAAACTCAACCAAATTTTGTATACATAATCAGTGGGTCCCAGGAGTCTAAAAATGCAAAAACTAACCCCCCCCCCTTACATGATTATAAATAATATTATTAAATATTAAATATGTGAATTGCCAGGTTGTATGGTAAAGTCAAGTGGATGGCCACATCAGAACACGTCAGCTTATTTAGACTTCTGGGGCCGCACTGATTATGTATAAAAAAATTTAGTTGAGTTTGGAACAAGAGCCTAGGGCGGTTAGTTTTTCCATTTTTAGACTTCTGGGGCCGCACTTATTATGTATACAAAATTTGCTTGAGTTTGCTCAAATAGAAGAGACTTTTAATTTTTAACCCCCCTTCCAACCCCTTAATTTTGGGTCGATATGCACCAAAATCTAATCAGCTCTTAATCTCAATGGACCAAAACTACGTGTGAAATTTGGTTTTGATATTCACACTAGTTTTTGAGCTAGCTTGTCCACAAAAACTTTGTAACGCACAGACTAACTAACTAACAGACAACCAGACAGATTAACAGACATTTTGACAAAACAATTATTATCTCAAAAAATATAATTTTTTCGATGTTCACTTATAAGAGATTTTTTGTAGAGCGAAATGCCATGGTTTAGCTCAATTTTTTTAATCAAAATAGTTTCAGCTGTTTTTGAGATATTTCAAAAAGATGAAGGAAAAAAACAACTTATTTCATGCACGATTACAATACTTAGTAATAAATAAATCTAAATAATTGTAGATGTGTAGAAAATTAGTTTTTTCTTTTTCAAAAACTATTTTTATTAATTTATATATAAATATATAATATTAACCAATAAAAAAAACCGTTTTACAATAAACATTGTAAAATTGATGATATTAAAAGAGATTTTAATTTTTTTTATGATAAAAATATTCATCAAACAACGTAAAGTATTCAGGTTCTCATTTCAAGCAAAATCAGCTTTTAAGCTCAATATAAAATAACTAAATATCAAATTTCGCTTTAATACCCGCCCTTATTAGTATTTAGTAAATAATATTTCGAAAACTAACAACTCTGATTTACAAAGTGTTGCTAAATTTACCATAACTTTCTGAACATTTCATCAACAAATCGATTAATAAGTTAGTGGCCAAAATTATTATTAAATAAATCAAGATTGCATGAGATTTAAGCATTTTATTTAAAGAAAAGTTATTTGCTTTAGGATACGTTTAGACTTAATTTTATATTTAATAAACAACTTTATAAACCTTAACATTACCAACTAGTTTTAAACAACATCTCATACTTGATCTTAACTTATCTTTTGATATTTTCAATCATTCTAAATTTCTATTTAAATTTCGCATAATGTTCTATCTTTGTAGGTATATATTGAGATAATTAATTGTCTGACTTGAACAAAATTTCAACTTTCAATATATAATAGGTAGCTCGATTCACGATGGTGCTGAGGATTCTTATAGGTATTAAGTGAAAAGCTTATTTTTCAGCAGGTTTTACTTTACCATACAGTAAAATTCTTTTAAACTTAACTTATTGTTAGAGTGACGCCAAATTTTGAAATTGTTAAAAGTGTGCCGCAACAAAAAAAAGGTTGAGAATCCTTGCTCTAGGGCAGGGGTCGGCAACCCGTGACTCGCGAGCCACTTGCGGCTATTTCAATGTGAAGATGCGGCTTTATTTTAAATCAAAAATCAAATTTATATGTATCTAACCCTAATCAAATACCATAATATTGAATTAAATATGTTAGTGGCTCTTTAAAAACTGGGAAATTTTGTAAATTGTAACTTTTGACTTTTCCGTCCCAAAAGGTTGCCGACCCCTGATCTAGGGTAAAGTATTTTAAAATATAATTTTACTAAAAACTTTATATAACCTCAAAAAACGAGAATTTTAAATTTGAACAAAATTGGTTAAGCCATCTTCGAGATATCAAAAAAACAAAACAAAAAAAAAAACTGAAAAAGTACTGTAATTATGGGAATATACAGGTTGGGGCAAAAGTAATCACCCGATGTTCTTTTGCTGTATTTTTTTTTTATGTTAAACTTTGATTCTGCTTGTGAAATTTATTTATTTCATCCATTAGAATTTATTCCATCAAGTCGAGAAAATGATATCGGCCAAGTGGCCGCCGCCAGAGTTGATGACCATACGGGCCCGTTTTATGGCATTTTCCATCACTCTTGCCAGAACTTCGGGCGACAGGTTCTCGTATTCCTTGCGAATATTCTCCTTAAGGGCTTCAAGGGTCTGAGGCTTGTTGACGAAGTCTGGAACGGTTAAATCGGGTGATCTGGCCGGCCAGTGCAAATCACCAAAAACGAGAGATTAAGCGACCCGGAAATGCTTCCTTCAGAATATTGGTTGTGGCTTGAGCAGTGTGCGCCGTTGCGACGTCCTGTTGGAACCACATGTTCTCCAGTCCCAATTCATCAAATTGAGAAAGAAAAAATCGGTAATCATGGCTCTGTAGTGCGCGTCGTCCACAGTCGTCGTTTAACCCGCGACGTTCTCAAAGAAAAATGGCCCGATGACTTCTCCAGCGTAAACACCACACCACGCAGTAACTTTGAGCGGGTGTAATGGCTCTTCGTGTGTGATACACGGATTTTCGGTACCCCAGAAACGATTATTTTGTTTATTCAAGTAACCGCTAAGATGGAAATGAGCCTCATTGCTCATGATAATTTTCGATGAAAAATGGAATGGAAACAATTATTCCGCGCTCTTGCGGAGTAAACCGATTCATGCCTTGTCGATTTGTATTCTGCGTTTGTTTACTTCACAAATGTCAAAACCGAATTGACATTTGGCGCCATTTGCAAAAGTTATAGCGTTTTCCAATAGGGTGATTACTTTTGCCTCAGCCTATACAAGAATTGATCATTTAATAATATAAGATATTTAAACCGTTGTTATGATAAAAACATAAACAAATAAACAAGTGTTTTTAAATCTCTATATATATTCTGAGAAAGTCAATAAAGTCAAGTCAAAATGAAGTTTAAAGGTACTAATCAAAATCAGATGTTTAATTAAAAAAAAAGTCCAATTCGCTATTATCTTTATTTATCGCAATAAATTTCATTATGCATAAAAAAAAAAGTAAAAATTAACGTCAAGATTTGTTGATTTGTATAATAGAGGAAAATTACTTCCCATATATCAGCGACTATAAATATAGTAGTTTTCATTCGTGTATTTTAAAGTAATGCCAACATTAAAAAGAAAAAATTAAAAATATTAAGTAATAAAAAATTTAATTTATTTCAGGAAATAAATTAAAAACTTTTTTAATGTTCTAGAATTTTAAGAATTTTTTTTTTAATAAACATGAAAAATAAAATCGTAAAAAAAAATTAAACACACACTCTTTAGACAAGAATGGTCTGCTGAGCCGTTGGCTCGTGAAACGTTATTACCTACACTTCAGTGTATATATGAAGATATTACGGACACTTGGTAGGGATTGCACACAAAAATAAAATTAAATAAAGTCGTTCTGACCCAGTAGTAGGTTATTGTTATTACAAATAATTATATTTTGAAATAAACTTAAAAAATTAAATTTATTTATTTATGACCTAAGGCTAAAATGAATTTATCTCACGGTAATTATATCAAAAACTACATTTTTAATTAGTTTATTAATTAATACATAGAATTTATCTAAATATAGCTATTAGACACTTGGTTTAGACACTTGGTTTAGAATTTCAAAAAAAAAATTAAATTAAATGAAGTATTTTCCCACTAGTAGTTGATTACAAATAGGTAATTATATTTTGACATTAACTAAGAAATTAAAATGGAGGTATGAGAGAGAGGAAGAAGGGAAAACCAATCGATTTGATTGGGGAATAATGGAATTTAAATAATTATCGGAAAAGAGGTTTTTTTATCTAATTAGATTTTTCCTCTTATTAAAAACAAGGACTAAAGATAAATAAGGACACTCGATGGTGGAGAAGTTATCTCCGAAATCGAAGCAAAATACAATGTATACATTATTAATGTAAAATAATTGGTTTAATAAAATTTATAAAAAATATAAAATTGGAGATGAGATGAGGATTGGAGGAGGAGACCAATCGACTTGATTGGGGAATAATGGAATTGAAATAATTATCGGAAAAGAGGTTTTTTATCTAATTAGATTTTTCCTCTTATTAAAAACAAGGACTAAAGATGAATAAGGACACTCGATGGTGGAGAAGTAATCTCCGGAATCGAAGCAAAAATACAATGTATACATTAATTAATGTAAAATAATTGGTTTAATAAAATTTATAAAAAAAAAAAATTAAAATGAGGTTGGAGGGTGGAGAGGAGGACGAATAATGAAATTGAAATAATTATCGGAAAAGAGGTTTATTTTCTTTAATTAGTTTTTTCCTCTTTTTAAAAATAAGGACTAAAAGATGATCAAGGACACTCGATGGTGGAGAAGTAATCTCCGGAATCGAAGCTCAAAAACAATCTATGCATAAATTTATGTAAAATAATTGGTTTAATAAAATTTATAAAAAAAAAAGAAATTAAAATGAATAATTATCGGAAAAGAGGTTTTTTTATTTAATTAGTTTTTTCCTCTTATTAAAAACAAGGACTAAAAGATGATCAAGGACATTCGATGTTGGAGAAGTAATCTCCGGAGTCGAAGCTCAAAAACAATGTAATGCTTATGCAATTTAAATTCATGTAAAATAAATGGTTTAATAAAATCTATAAAAAAAAAAATTAAAATGGAGAAATCGATGGAAGATTGAATATGGAATTGGAATAATTATCGGAAAAGAGGTTTTTTATTTAATTAGTTTTTCCTCTTATTAAAAACAAGGACTAAAAAGATGATCAAGGACAGTCGATGGTGGAGAAGTAATCTCCGGAGTCGAAGCTCAAATACAATGTATACATTAATTCAGGTAAAATAATTGGTTTAATAAAAATAAAAAAAATTAAATCACTTATTTATTTATTTATCTGTAATTTGGTTATTTATCTATTTATTTAATATCCTTCGGATAAATTGAATTTATCCCACATTAATTACGTCAAAAAATAAATTTTGAAATAGTTGATTAATTATTTGAATATATTTAGATATATAGATATGTACATGGTTAAGAATTTCACAAAAATAAAATTAAATAGTCTTTTTTCACAAGTAGGTAATTACAAATAAGTAATTATATTTTGAAATTAACTAAGAAATTGAAATGACTTATTTATTTATTTATTTTTATATGTATTTATTTATTTATTTATTTTTATATTTATTTATTTATTTATTTAATATCCTTCGGCTAAATTGAATTATGTTAAAAAATAAATTTTAAAATAGTTTATTATATTGTATTAAAATCTAATACTAGAACGACTCTCACTAGAAAGTCGTATCAAAAAACTAAGTGTAGGTACTAATTAGAAGGAAAAAGTGGAAGCTTTTTCAAGGCTCGGTACGTTCCCCGCAAAAGGAGTGAGCTATCGTACCCAGCTAAATTTAGGTATAACGAGATTACTTCGTTGACATTTTTAAGCCATGAAGAAGGAGAATAGTTCCTTCGAATAGTCTTTTTTTTAATGAGGACGATATGATTTTCTAAAAAATTGTTTTATATTTTTTATTTGTAGTTTTTAATATAGTTGGGCTACCAGGTGTATAAGTTTAAAACCTTAATTGGGCTATTTTTCCGTCAATTTGCCACTAAATAATAGTTAAATTTTAAGATACATCGATTTTTGCTAAACTACTGAAGCTAATGAACTAAAATATGGAAGGGGTGGTAATTTTAAAACATAAATGATTGCTAAAAGTTTTTTTTTTAATTCTAATATTATATTATAAGTCGAACAAAGAAAAAACTGCCCCGGACTGCTAATTTTGGCACCCGGGTTCAATTCTCAAAGGGGGAGGAACAATCCTTCTGACATTTAATTGAAATAATCCATTCAATCTCGGATCTAACAAAAGACAACCACTTATGATTTCTTTATAAATATTTAATTGATACATTTCGGAAAATTAAAAATTATGAAAAGTGTTAACGTGAGTGATGCCCTGCGTCTCCACCAGGTGGTTAGCAATTATCCTTTTAACCCCCCCATTTGATGAGTGGGCAGGGTGGCTGGATGGCTGGCATTATTTATCTGCTTGCGTGCTCCTATTTATCTATGCGCCTGGTCATTCCGTCTAAATCTCTCTGAGGGTCTCTCTGCCTATTAATGAGCTTTGTTGCGAGGACAATTTGACCTCAAAGAAATTCGATATGACTGTCGACCTCCAGGCTTCCTTTATTCAGCCTCTACAATCAATTCTATATACGAGCCCTGTCCCATCTCAATTGGTCCACCAATATTTTTCTTTTTAAATAAAATTATGCTAATTCACGGTAAATTTAATTTAAATATTTATTTTTATTATCATTTGGAACAACATTTTAAACAATTTAAAACATTTTATTGTAACATTTAACTTAAAATTATTTTTTAATTGTTAAAAACAAGGAAAACATACAAAATAAACCTTTACCACTGTGTGACGTCGCCTTTATTTTTAATTACGGCTTGAATTCTTTTGGGCAACGTACTTATTAAGTTTTGACACTCATTTTGAGTGAAAGTATCCCAAATATTTTGAAGTTTGTGTTTTAATTCGACTACGTTTCTAGCTGGTTGTATTCGTAATAGCTTTTTCATTGTGTGCCAAAGAGTTTCTATTGGTGACAAGTCGGGATTGTTTGCCACCCACTCCAAAAGTGGAACATTATGATCAGAAAGCCATTTTAAAGATTTTCTTGATGTATGACAGGCCGCCCCGTCTTGTTGGAACACAAAATTATTTATTATTCTGCAATGCATCTGCCATTGTTGGAAGTACCGATTTTTTTTAAATCTCTAAATATTTATTGGTGCTTACAATTCCATCAATGAAGTGAGAGATTTTCCAACACCTCTAGCAGACATTGAACCCGCATACCATAACTGAAGCAGTGAAATTTTACTTTCATTTTTAAACAACCTGGAATTGAGGAGGTTGATACGAGTAAAGGGTGTGTAGTTTCACAGTGAATGAAATAAAACTCAAAGAGGTTTATACAAACTCGTTATATTTCTGGATTATTAGTCCATCATCAGGAGCTTGGCTAATACTAAGTCCTATATAATTCAATAACTCACGAAATGTATGGAGTATCGCAGCGGACCTCTTTGAGATTTTATTTCATTCACTGTGAAACTACACACTTTACTCTATTAACTAACATCATAAGCTTCACCTAAAACCTACACCACTTTCCATAAGCCAAAATCTGAATTGAAAGCTTCATTTTTCTGACGAATAACTCTGCTTCGATTGTCCCCAACACAAACTTCGAAACGAGACTCATCACTCCAATTGACACTATTCGATTCATCACTCGTCCAATTAATGTAACTTTTAGCCCATTTAAGCCGGTTTTTCTTTTGTTTTAATGTCAAGAGTGGCTTTTCTTTCGCCTAAAAAAATTAGTAAAATTACAAAAAAAAAAATTTGGAATAAGTTGCAATAAAACTACCTTGTAAGTTTTAAAACCTAACTTAAGGGCTTCTCTATGGGACGTGGATCTTGAAACAGTTCGCCTCACAGCATCACTTCAAAGAACAGATAATTCACCATAGTAAAAACGACTGTTTTTTTTAATAATCTTCTTCAATGCCCGTCTTTCAGCATCTGATATTTTGGATTTCGAAGCATACCGAGGTTTTGTAGCTATTGTACCCGTTGTTTTATAAACTCGAATAATATTTCTGACAGTTAACTAGATCGCCAATTTCCGCGTTTGATTTTCCCTTTTTAAATAAATTGATAATAATTGAGCGAATTTTTTCATCAACAATCTTTCCACGAGTCATTTTTACTAATAATAAACAAAACAAACTTTCTTTTGTTGGAAAAAGGCAAAGCGTACTTGATTATTTCACATATTCAAAGATTCTTATAAAAAAAAATAATAATAAATTAAGTTAAATGTTACAATAAAATGTTTTAAATTGTTTAAAATGTTGTTCCAAATGATAATAAAAAATAAATATTTAAATTAAATTTACCGTAAATTAGCATAATTTTATTTAAAAAGAAAAAATATTGGTGGGCCAATTGAGATGGGACGGGGCTCGTATGTATAATTTGTATATATTAAAAATTCTACAACGCGTGGAAATCAAAATATTACATTTTCATATCCAAATAGTATTATTAACCCCACTATTTAATAGTTCTCATCAAAGTCTTCTATTAAATGATAATTTTACAGTTTCTTCTTCTTCTTATTAGGTTTTTTTATATTATAGTTTTTTCTGATTTATGACTTTTAGAAATGGATCCGAGTAATTGAAATCCGAAACATTTTCCACCCAATTTGATTACCCATCTTTCACACGTTTCTTTCATTTTTTTTTTCTTTCTTTTTCATTTAGTCAATTTTGATTCAGCAGCCAGCCCTTGGACGAGAAAAAAGAGAGGAAAAAAAAATCCGAATTCTCTGCGACACCTATTTTTTCAACCCTCTCAACGCCCCCCGCCACCACCCCCGCCTCTTTTCTATTCCTTCCCTTCTTTATCTTCCTTCTTTTTTTTTTTATTTTCCCACTTCCAAACGCAAGTGGAAAATTCCCGCGTTGTTTGCGGTCGGTCGAAAGAAGGGCCCCCACCGAGTTGGAATCAGAGGAGAGGGGACAGGCGGGGGGGGGTCGCGGGGGAGTCAAGTTAATATAATAACGAGGCGATGTCGACATTTGGTATTCACCCAACGAGCACCGTGAATGTGGTTTTCTCCTTTTTGGCTTGGTTGTGGTTTCGGCGACGCAGGTGGATGGCTTTCCGATATGGCCGTAGATAAACTGCCATCACCCCTTTTTTCCAACACCCCCACCCCCGCAATGTTATTTCAAAACCCGACACGTCGCGTTTCATTTTCACAAACTCTAAGACCCCTGGCGCGTGGAAAAATGCCCGGCCGCCTGTTTTAATACCCCAAAGGCTTACAGGGTCTTAGCATTAATAGGACGTTTGGAATTCCACCTCCCACCCCCCCTCGAGTTATGGTCTTAGCGTAGCGTCAACCCGCCCACTTGTCCTTTTTATTATTATTATTTTTTTTCTCTCTTTTTAATAAACGATCGGCGTTTGTACGCGACTCACGTGACGTTTCGGAAAGGCACCAAGGGTGGTAGTGAAAATTCGCCAGTCTTTTACTCTCACGTTACATATTTACATGAATATTTCAAGGGGTGTGGGAGAGGGGGGTAGAAGGATTATTGAAAGTTGACTGTGTCGTTTAAATTCAAATTAGCAAACTCTCGCTTCTAATTACAACCACAAGGACACAGTTAACACAAATTAAGATAAAGCAGAGAGTGAGAGAGATGCCTAACCAAAATTAGAATTTATTATTATTAAAACATTAATTAATTTATTTATTTGTTAGCTCAATTCATGACACTCATTATTTTACTTTTAAAAACATGGGTTCTTAAACAAGGGTGTATTTTAGTATTTCAAAAAGGGGGGGGATTAATATGAGTACAAATTTTAAATAAATTTTAATTTTTTCATTAATATATCAAAGAATAATTGATACGTCAACGAGAATTATTTTGACCGCGCTGATTTGAAAAAAGATATTTTTATCTCGCGAGACTACTGCGGATTACGCTATTGGAGTCTGCGGAGTATTAAGTCTGGACCAAGAGAGAAAAAGATGTAATCCACTTAGCTACAATCCAACGTCATTTCGCGTATAGCCCGCTAGACATTTGGATGGATCACCGAGTGAATTGGAAATCTCAGATGTTATATACTCGATCTCCCAGTCCAGAGCGCTAGATCTATTAGCATGTATGTTAGATGCCTGCCATTAATTAACTGAAGGTTTTCTACATCGAATAAAATGTAGAAAACCTTCAGTTAATTAATGGCAGGCATCTAACATACATGCTAATAGATCTAGCGCTCTAGACTGGAGAGATCGAGTATATAACATCTGAGATTTCCAATTCACTTGGTGATCCATCCAAATGTCTAGCGGGCTATACGCGAAATGACGTTGGATTGTAGCTAGGTGGATTACATCTTTTTCTCTCTTGGTCCAGACTTAATACTCCGCAGACTCCAATAGCGTAATCCGCAGTAGTCTCGCGAGATAAAAATATCTTTTTCAAATCAGCGCGGTCAAAATAATTCTCGTTGACGTATCAATTATTCTTTGATATATTAATGAGAAAATTAAAATTTATTTAATATCATTATTTCAAGTTAGAAATATATAAGTTCAAATATTATTTTCACTCAATATTTGACAAAAATTCCCTACATTAGAGTCGCGATCGAATGAAATGTAGAAAACCTTCAACAAATTTTAAAGAAAGTATTAAAGAATTGGCAAAAAACACCAACCTCAGCTTTCTCATTAGGTAAATTAATATTTATTTGTATCTATAAATTCTTTACTCGAAGAGAAATCGTCATGATGCATATTCTCGGGATTTGTAATGTGGTGGTTTCCCGTTGCCTTCCACATGTTGAAGAGAAGAAAAATGAAAAAGGAAATCAACTTCTAGCCCTCGAAAACCTAATAGCGTCGGGGTCGGTAAAAAAAACAAGAATTGGCCAAGGGAGGCCGTATAGGAAAGAGAAAAAGAGAAGCCTGACACAAGTAAGTGGAAGCAATGTCAGACTTAGCTCGGATAACCCCGTGGTCGCAATCCATGTACTCATCAGAAATGAGTTCCTGAGGTAACTTAATTACAACTTACGATTAAAAAAAAAAAAAAAAAAAAAAAAACATGCAATACTGAATAAATAATATTATTAATCAAATTAAAAATTATTTCAAATGAAATGTATTAAAGAAAGAAAGAAAGAAAGGCAATTGAAATTCGAAACTTATGGCTTGTGAGATGAATCAGCTTGTCTTCAACACAATGTAACGAATTTAAATAGAATAAAAATAAAATAAATGGATATGTTTAAACAATTAATTGATTGGCCAAACAAATAAACACAAATATTAATTAAATTACAAAGATCAAAATTAAACAAATTATATCACTAGAAAGAGGAATTTTTAACGAATAGTTTGATGTAAAATAATTAGAAAGTTTTGAAAATTAGACCACTCAAAAAGCATTCAAGTACGGAGCAAATAAAAACGTGTCGGTGTCGGTTGTTATGATAAATTGTAAATAATATCAATAATATTTATTATATTATTATAATATTAATAATTACATTATTATTGATCTACTGCGCTTTTAATTAAAAACCGATTAGACGGAATCAAATTATATTTTTAAATCCACGGGTCAATATTCGTTGAGTGCTGCTCCCTGGGAGTCAAACACTGGCGGGGGACAGAATCGAGTGGAGACGGATTGTTGCATCAAACCAGTCTTAGGACTGTATACTCAATAATGATAATGATCTATAAATTAAAATAGTACACCTTGTATTTTTAATATTAAAAACATATTATATTATTAAATTTAATTAAGGTACTTGTTTCGCGACAATACTAGTAAAAAGTTAATGCTAGAGTATATAGAACAGACAATAAGGATTCATAAGCCCAAAACTGTTTGCTGTTTATGTACTACTACTAGCCAATTTTTTTGTTTCGTAAAACAACCATTGAGAGGTTAGCTGAATATTGTATATAACGGGCACGCCTTGTAACTATGCAACCTGATGAACATTCCTGCCTGCCTTTCACAGATATTCACGGCTCTAATTGTTTTAACAAGAATCCATTCTTAATTATATTGATATTAAATAAAATCACTCACCCTCTATTTGTTTTGAAAATTAAACAGTAGATTTTGACTTATACAGGGTGTCCCAAAAGTCAAGAATCAAACGTGAACACGAGATAGGTGAGTTCAGGATTGTCCAAAATAAAAAAAAATTTAAATAAAACTCTCTTAGTTTTCGAGTTATGGGCATTTTTTTGAAAACCGTGAAAATCGCTACCCTGCTCTAAATATTTGAATGCTGTGGCTACGAATTTTCATATTTTATAATTCTAATTTTTGTTACGGAATCCTGAATAATACTGCTATCGATCACAAAACAGAAAATAACTAGGAGTATTATACTTTTTGAGAAAAAAATATTTTTGTCAGATTCATGTGTCAGAAAATTTTAATCAGCTAACTTTGACTCTTGATATCTTAAAAAAACTGTATCAAACAATAATGGCAAATTATCTAAAAAATTGACGCATTTAATCAAGATTTCAAAATGGTATAAAACATTCCACTTTTTTAAAAAACAAAAAATAATATTTGCATTTTTATGCGAAAGAAACTAATTTCAAAACACAATTCGTAATTGGCTAAAGGGTAGAATTTAACATGAAAACTAATTTAATTTATTAAAATATTTTTATTCAATTAAAGTAAATGTTCAAAATAATAATTGTTTTTATTTTCAATATCTAATAATATTTAAAATTACAAATTAAAATTAAAATTATTTGATATCTGTTTTCATGTTAAATTCTACCCTTTAGCCAATTACGAATTGTGTTTTGAAATTAGTTTCTTTCGCATAAAAATGCAAATATTATTTTTTGTTTTTTAAAAAAGTGGAATGTTTTATACCATTTTGAAATCTTGATTAAATACGTCAATTTTTTAGATAATTTGCCATTATTGTTTGACACAGTTTTTTTTTAAGATATCAAGAGTCAAAGTTAGCTGATTAAAATTTTTTGACACATGAATCTGACAAAAATATTTTTTTTTCTCAAAAAGTATAATACTCTTAGTTATTTTCTCTTATGTGATCGATAGTAGTATTATTCAGGATTCCGGAACAAAAATTGGAATTATAAAATATGAAAATTCGTAGCCACAGCATTCACATATTTAGAGCAGGGTAGCGATTTTGACCGTTTTCAAAAAAATGCCCATAACTCAAAAAATAAGAGAGTTTTATTTAAATTTTTTATTTTATTTTGGACAATCCTGAACTCACCTATCTCGTGTTCACGTTTGATCCTTGACTTTTGGGACACCCTGTATATTAATTATTTGTGCGCAATTGAATCGTTAGAAATTTTGAAATCATTCAATAAAAATTGAGAACTTTGTTTGAGTTATCTAATTGCAATATGCTTAGAATTTTTTCTGTCAAATCAAACAATTTTAGAAAAAAGAAAGTGGGAAAAAAAGGAAAAACCAACCCCTCCCCTTCCATTGTCAGTCTGTTCTTTGTCACAAAGAAAAGGAATGCATGTGTTTAAATATGAGTGTCAACTGAAAGATGATTTTAATCTTAACTGGCTCCCAGCTATGTAAAAATCGAAAATTTTCAATATCCATACGGTATTGACTCCATGAAAAACAATATTTATAATTAAAAAAAGACTAATGATGAAGACCAAGTCTTCGAAACTATAGACTCAAACAAATAAATAATATATATACAGATATATAATTTCGATATATATGTGTGTATGTTTATTTGCATCAAGCAGAGGACAACCTCTTTGTTTCTCTTTGTGTATTATAGTTAATGTTAAAAAAAACATTCTGACCCAAGGTTTTGTAAATATTCAAATCTAAGTGATGGAAAATATCAGTCCCCTTCACTTAAATTTTTTTTTTACATATAATCCACTAAAACTAACCCGGTATGTTGGGAAAAGGAGGCGAACTCGGTTGTCCGCAAACCCTGGTCCGAATCCGTTTGTGGAAAGATATATGGAACAGAGGTAGAAAAGTCCCAAAATTTGAAATTAGGCTTCAAATAAAATTCAAAGTTTTTTACCAGAATTCAAAGTCTAAACTAATATTAATAAATTGTTTTTAACTAAACCCAGGTAGAGTACTACTATACTATACATAAAGAATAGTTCAGGGAAGCTGTCCGCCTGTATTTATGCAACCGAAAGACGCCTCTGGATCCTACTTTGCCTACCCTACAGGCGTCCTTATTAAATGAATATTTTTCATAATGTTTAAAATTCAACGGCCATCTCCCATGAGTTCATTTCCTATTTTTCAGTGGCGGTGCCAGGGTTGGACGTTTCACCAACTTTATTTTGGCCCCATCAGGCGTCTAAAAAATATATATGAAATTTTTAACAGTGTAGAATTGATTGATCGATCCTCATAAAAATTACAATACTTTACTAATGATTCGCATTGGATAAAATAAATATTCAGGTATGTGCTTAAGACCACACGACAGAAGTGATAACTTATTTGGCATTTATAATTCTACATATTAGGTATCAATGGCTGTGTGAAGCCTGTTGACTGAATTTGTAATATAATATATTATTATTACACGCTTTATATTAGCTTCATCTGCATGTATGTTAGGGCCTCGGCTGAGTGCGTTGTGGTGCGTGTCCGCGCCCCCACCTAGTTGGTGGGGTCCTAACAATGATTTGGACAGGGGGATGTTTGTCCCTGATAAAAAGCCGGGTTGGGCGCCACCCGCTTAGTTAGCGGGCGAGGGGCTAATAGTTGGTGGATGGCCCCTCCTTCGATTTATCAGTCGAGATCGAATTGCTTCACTTATAACATGACTGAAATATTATCAGTCATGCAAAAGTGTCGCAACGATCTGACTGAGTCATCTAGCGGCCGTGTCTAAAAGCTCGTAGCCAGAGCAACAGCGAGCCGCTACATCACACCCTTGCTTTCCTTTTTTTGGTGATTGCTTTACCGACTTAGTTAGCCGGGCAGGGCTCTATCCACCTAGCTGGTGGGTCAAGAGCTGCTTGCTTAGCAATCACGTCGGGGTCACCAGATTGTTAGGGCCTCGGTTGAGTGCGTTGTGGTGCGTGTCCGCGCCCCCCACCAAGTTGGTGGGGTCCTAACAATGATTTGTGCAGGGCGTTGTTTGTGCCCTGGTGGAAAGCCGGGTTGGGCGCCACCCGCTTAATTAGCGGGGGAGGGGCTACTAGTTGGTGGATGGCCCCTCCTTCGATTCCATCAGTCGAGATCGAATTGCTTCACTTATAACATGACTGAAATATTATCAGTCATGCAAAAGTGTCGCAACGATCTGACTGAGTCATCTAGCGGCCGTGTCTAAAAGCTCGTAGCCAAAGCAACAGCGAGCCGCTACAATGTATGTATGTATTTATCTATGAATGTATCAATGTGACTTTTGCTGTGTTAAATTCCGGAAAAATTTGTTGAGGATGGCGCTGTAGGGTGCTAAAGGTTTTGTCAATTGTTGCTGCCACCACGAACAACATGAAGTAAAGTTGAAGATTGGTAAGTTTTTAAGTGATTTATTCATAAAATAGTTAAAAGTACAACTTGGTGTATGATTTTATAAAGTACTTAGCAGAAGGCTAAATTCAACAAGTGATGTTAACAGATCTAGTGTTGAAGAGAGAATCTACTCAGCAGATGCTGGTGACCCTATTTATAGGTCCCCATCTCTCACCTTCTTATTAATAATATCATTAAAAGAGCCAACGTGGTTGGAGGTGGCCTTCTCTTAATTTTATACAAACTTATTATCCTATTTAAGTAATAAAGATAAGAGTAAATAAATATTTTATTTAATATGGATTTACTATGAGTTAAGGATACTAGTCACTTATTTCACATTAATTTTAATGTGAAATAAGTGACCCAGTATTCTTAACTCATAGTAAATCCATATTAAATGAAATATTTATTTACTTTATCTTTATTAAAGATGTTTCACCTTGCACTAACACCACAATCTCTACTGATTACTATTTAAGTAAATATCCTTATGAATAGAAATGCTTACTGTTCAAAAAGCTAAAAGCCATGTTGCCAGCTGCACCCTATATTTATATTAATTTTATATAAATTATACATTTCCTTTGCACGTGTGTCTTATAATAAAAAATTGAATCGTCATTGATTCGCAGGACCAATTCTATCGATTTCCCCTTTTGTTTATATTGAAATATTATATTAATGACTCTCCGTCCCATTGACATAAACTTTCATGAATAGGCCACAGCTCACAGGAAATATAGAAAGATTTAATAAAAGTAATTTTCTAGATGAATGTAAAAAGAAAATTTTACAACACATTTCTCTATAAAAATAATTGTTTACCTACTCAATTTAAATGAAATTATATAAAAATAATAAAAATAAATACTTTTCATTCTATTAAATTCCGCAAACTTTCTCTATAAAAAAATTAAGACTAATAAAAAATAAAATGAACAGGCAAAGTATGGATTTATAAAAATAAATGGGGTCCAGTTGACTTATAGACACATTAGAAATTGGTTGTTTGTCAAGCCTTTAATTCTAATAATAAATTGTGGACGAGCTATACCAAATTTCACACGTATTTTTGGTGCATTGATTTTTCGTTTATTGGGCCACGCAGGTGGGGGCCTCCACTAACAAGAAATATTTACATAATCGGGTGAATTTAATTACAGGATTATTTACATAATTATAGGAATATTAACATAATATATTTACAAAAAAAAATTTCTTTTTTTCTTTTTTATATACAATTTCTAGCGCATGGCGATTTCCCTATAAGTTCTCCTGTTGAAGCTGTAAAAATTCATTAATGAACCCCTCATCGCCCTGAAGGTCATTAAGACCTGATTAGATTTTGGTGCATATCGACCCAAAATTAAGGGGGGTGGAGAGGGGTTAAAATTTAAAAATCTAGGCCATTTGAGTAAACTCAACCAAATTTTGTATACACAATCAGTGGGACCCCAGAAATCTAAAAATGTAAAAAGTAACCGCCCAAAATGGGGTGGGGGTGGGGGGTTAAAAATTAAAAATCTAGGCCATTTGAGAAAACCCAACCAAATTTTGTATACACAATCAGTGGAACCCCAGAAGTCTAAAAATGCAAAAATTAGCCGCCAAAAAATGACAATCTAGCCTATTGCACAAAACTCAGCCAAATTTTGTATACATAATCAGTGGGCCCACAGAAGTCTAAAAATGCAAAAACTAACCCCCCTACCCTACATGATTATAAATAATTTTGTTAAATATTAAATAAATGTGAGTGTCTTATGAATTTCAATAATAATCAGGATTAATTTGCAAAAAAATTATAAATTATTATTTTTAAACCGAATCAAAAAAATTATTAAACAATTCTAGTAGATTCATGATATATCACATCTTAATCCCTTTTCCTGTGTAAACTCAATATTAAATTTATTTAATTAGAAAACTAGCTAAAAATGAATAAGTTGCTCGAATCTACGACTCTAGTGGAATTTTCGACATTAAAATCCGATTATTTTTTGCAAAATTATATTTTAAATGTGTTTTTAATATGAAAAAGAAATAAATAATAATAAATAAAACATTTATTTATATTAAATAATTTTCAATGTCGAATTACTAAAGGTATAAATTCTTAACATTATAAAAAGTGAAAATTTATTAATTGAGAAAAAATATGAAAAATATTATCATTCTACCCTCCTTAACTGATCCGTTACTTTAGCAATTTTATTAATTTTAATGGGCTGTACCCTTTGGGTACATTGCAATCTAGATAAAGATATAATAACTTCCAACGTTTTTACTTTACCATACAGGGTATGGTCAATTATTGTAATCGTGCATGAAAAAAGTGTTTTTTTCCTTCTTTTTTCAAAATATCTAAAAAACGACTGAAACTATTTTGATTAAAAAAATTGAGCGAAACCATGGCATTTCGGTCTACAAAAAAGCCTTAATAAGTGAACATCGAAAAAATTATATTTTTTGAGATAATAATTGTTTTGTCAAAATGTCTGTTAGTTAGTCTGTCTGTTAGTCTGTGAGTTACCAAATTTTTGAGGACGAGCTAGCTCAAAAACTAGTGTGAATATCGAAACCAAATTTCACACGTAGTTTTGGTCCATTGAGATTAAGAGCTGATTAGATTTTGGTGCATATCGACCCAAAATTAAGGGGGGTGGGTGGGGAGTTAAAAATTAAAAATCTAGGCCGTTTGATCAAACTAAACCAAATTTTGTACACATAATCAGTGGGACCCCAGAAGTCTAAAAATGCAAAAACTAACCGCCCAAAATGGGGGGGGGTGCATGGTCAAAAAATTAAAATCTTGGCCATTTGACCAAACTCAACCAAATTTTGTATACATAATCAGTGGGATCACAGAAGTCTAAAAGCCAAAACTAACCCCCTCCCTCCATGATTATAAATAATTTTATTAAATATTAAATATAAGTGAGGAGCCAGGTTGTATGGTAAAGTCAAGTGGATGGCCACATCAGAACAAGTCAGCTTATTATTAATAGCTTTTATAGTAATATTTTAAATCCTACTAACCTATGTTCAGCAAGATTCCCGCCGATGGCGGTCTTTGCAGCTAGTTTAATAATATACTTTCTTTTATAAAAAAAGAAAAACTATTTAGAGTGCATTCACCCCGGAACATATAGTGTGTATAAAAATAGTTCTTTTTATATTCCTATACTAGAAAAATGAAAAGGAAATATAATATGAATAAATAATCCTCCATAGATGGATGAGAGGGGGAATATTTCAAAAGAGAACAAAACACACAGGGCCGACCTGAATCCATTGAATATGCGAGCATGCCACCACCTTGATGTCTTGTCTCGTCTATCTACACTTCATCCTTGGAGAAATGAGAAATTCCATTTTGAAAATGCCCACCCACCCACCATTGCCACCAACTAGAGCCGTAAAACCTCACGGATATTATTTAAAAGTATATAGCACACACGTGGTCTTTTATTTATTTTATTTTTTTATGTTTTTGGATATAAAACTAGTAACGAGTATTTTATTGCTATTATTTTTTTTTAAGTACCTAATTAATAAATTGAAACAAAATATATATTATGCATATTAGAGTGGTTTTAGCGTATATATGAGGAATGCCAAATTATTCGAAAATCAATGGGCCAACCCAGAAACTTGTTTGTATAGATAAAAAACTAATAGCTAACTTTTAAGGAGTTCGGTGTTTGTTCTAGGTGAAACATTTTAATATAATAATAAAACTTGAGTAAGATACGAGGTAGGTTTCACAAAAAAGAAATAAAAAAAATTGAGTTCTCGGGGGTTAGCCCATCATCAGGAGTCTAAGAAAACTGATTATATATTGGAAAAATAGTTTTACAAGTAACAATTTTTAAAAAATTTTTAAATGTATGTGGTGAGGGGAAAGTAGGGGAAGAGGAGAAGTTGTTCTAAGAATTAATATTTTCTATTGAGATTTGAACTGGCTGAAGGGAGCTATACGTGGTATTATAATAACGAATGGACAAGTACCTGAGAAGGTACAACTGGAAAGGTACATGAGAGAGTACAATTACCCTAGTATATTCAATGTGCGAACAATGGAAGGAATGTTTAGTTAATTTATTATAACATATAATCAATAATTGTATTTTTATACACTTCCAATTGATTATTTAAAATATTTGAATTATTAGAGAGGGCTATTTTTATTTCGGTGGATTCTAAGAGATCCAATTTAAGGCCTTTTCTTTCGAAATGAATGGGGATAGGGTTATTATTAGAGGTTGAATGGTTGGATTCATGTAAGTGAATTGCGAAGGCTGAGGTCGAATCTAAATTAATGTTATCGGATTTATTGAGATGATTAAGAGCTCTTACATGCTCGGAGTAACGTATTTTGTATGAGCGGCCTGTCTGGCCTATATAAAAAGCATCACAATCTTGACAAGTATATTTATACACTCCTGATTTGTCTAATTTATCAATTTTGTCTATTTTATTGTTAATTAATTGGGAGCTTAAATTGTTGTTGTTATATAAAGCAGGAGTGATTCCATATGATCTAAGGGTATAAGCTAATGGAGATGTCAGAAATATATCGAATTCAAAACTCAATTTTGTTTTATTTCTTTTTTGTGAAACCTACTCGTATCTTACTCAAGTTTTATTATTAAACTAATAACTGTAAATTTTGAGCAATATAAAATATCGCGTAACCGAGCCCTAGCCCTCTAAAGTTTGAAAAAGTAGGTTTTTTCATTTTGTACCAAGCTAATATTAAACAGTCTTCCTAAATGGCCAAATTTTATATTATATCGATAGAGGATGTTAATATGAATCCGGAATTGACGGAATTTTTATTATTAACCATTGACGAGTATCGCAAGAAATATTCTAATTTATTAATAAAATGAGATATCTAGAAAATGTACAAAATTTTGAAATATACAAATTTGATGTAACTAAAAAATTCATAACTTCGTCAATTTTAGTCCCATTTCCATAAATAAAAATGTTTTGCATTCGTATTTACATCCTCTATCGATATAATATATAATAAATAGGAGACGAGTGGTTGGACACCAATGAGCCACCCAGGCACTTCCCAAAGGCGAAAACCCGCCAAAAAAGACTACGGTTACTGTATGGTGGTCAGCGGCTGGTGTGATTCACTATAACTTTCTGCAACCGGACCAAGCCATCACAGCAGAGTCCTATTGTGAGGAAATCGACGAAATGTACCGAAAATTGTGTCAGCAGCAGCCGGCACTGGTCAACAGAAGAGGTCCGATGCTGCTCCACAACAACGCCCCTCCTCACGTTTGACAAATCACCGTCCGAAAATTAAACGAATTGAGCGTTCTGCCTCACCCACCATACTCCCCAGACCTCTCGCCAACCGACTACCATCTTTTCAAGCACTTCGATAACTTTCTCACCAGTAGAAGCTTCGCCAATCAGGACCAGGCAAAAACGCCTTCCTCGACTTCATCGAATCTCGAGCACCCAATCTTTATGCCGACGAAATTAATTGACTTGTGTTACGTTGGCAACTGATTCAAAAGCCTTTATTTCGATTAAATTGAATAAGTATTCACTGAGATATTACAGTTTAAAGTAGTCTCATAAAAACGGGCAAAACTTTTGAAACAACATAATATAAGCAGGCTATGACTTGTCTGGAGCATAGCCATGTACGGGTGTGAAACCTGGACAATTAGAAAAGCGGAGAGAAAGAGATTAGAGGCTTTCGAAATGTGGTGCTACAGAAGAATGATGAATATCAAATGGATGAATAAAATTACAAATGAAGAAGTTCTTGGAAGAATCGGAGAAAGAAGAACCTTGCGGAAGAGTCTGAAGAAGAAGAGGTCAGATGATGGGGCACACACTGAGACATGGGGGACTGCTTAGGGGATGATACCTTGGAGGGGAAGGTGGGAAAGAAAAGGGGAAGGGGAAGACCCAGATTAGAATATTTCAACCAAATAATTGGGGATATGGGATGCCAGACATTTAGAGAGGTCAAACAGCTGGCGGGGGACAGAGTCGAGTGGAGACGGATTGTTGCATCAAACCAGTCTTAGGACTGTATACTCGATGATGATGATGATGACTTGTCCATAGCGCTCATAGTTAAATCCGATCTTATTTATTGAGAGATCTTAGAAATGGATTCTCCAGAAATTCTCGATTCACCTTTATTTATTCTTTTTTGTATAATTTCTATTTAAATAGTAGCAATTTTTTTTCTACCAAAACTCGTCTGGACTTGTCAATGACCTGCTTGAACTGGAAGATATACCAGGCAGACACTTTGAACCTTCTATCAGCACCCTTTTCGGAAAAATCATTTATTTCAATAGCCCCTTGAAACAATGCAACAATTTTATTTCATTTCGAGAACCAATATACTTTCCATTGGATCCCATTGGATAAAGTAAAAAAAATTTCTATAGAAATATTAAACATAACGGATAAAAATTTTGAAAATTCAAAGATACTACTGAAATTTTGAATTCGGCCTAATAAATATTTATGAAAATTTAAAAATTGAAATTTTAGGGATGCGCTCGCCCCCTGGACTTCACACTGTTTTTTAAAATAATAATTTAAATTTCCTAATTTTATTAAATTTATTTTCTCATGAAATATTGGTATTAAAATAAAAACACTTCGTCGTCACATACTAGGGAGGGGATTTTCAGTTTTATGACAAAAGGGGGCCCGGGGATCTTAAAAATTGTGATGTCACAAAAAGTCAAATTAAAATTTTTTTTAAATTTTCATAGCGGTATATTTATTAGATTTCAAGTTATTAATAGTTATAGTGTGACGTCACAATACAGAGGTGGTTTAATAAAAATGTGACAGAATGTGACATAAGGGAAGGGGGTTATAAAAATCTTGAAATTCGTGTGACATAATTTATGGACGGCCTCTTAATTAAATTGAAAGTTTTTGCCGAGAGTAGCAGAATTTTTATATATTGAAGGAGACAATAAAAGAGTGTGTCTTCTGCTGGACTTCTGAACTTACCCTTACCTTAACCTAACCACATGAAAGATTTTAAACTTTCATTCATAAATTAATTCCTGTGAATACATTGTAATAGACTGATGAAGAGGGCAAGCCCTCGAAACTATAGTCTCGTTATAAATAAATAAAATGTATAATTCCAGCAGAAGACACACTCTTTTATTGTCTCCTTCAAGCCCTCTTAATTAATATCTCGTAAAATATAATTTTTTCAATGTTTACTAATTAAAGCTTTTTGTGGAACCTCGTGACACCACGGGTCCCCCTGTCCCTATTGAGTGACTGTAGTTTCCTAAAAAATTGACTTAACCCGTTCTTTCCTTGGAGTCATCAAATACGTATTACACTGATCGACAAAAATTAAACAAAAATTTCTCCCCAGAGACTTAACAATGGATTCAAGTAGAGTTTTATGCGCTGATTATCATGCAATTTTCCGAATTTTTACAAGACATCAGAGTTTTGAGATATTATCGCCCAAAATGACGAAAAAGTTCATTTTGACCTATTTTCGAGTCCCATTAAATATTAAACAGCAATATTTGAAATCAAAATATTTTGTCGACGTAAGAGAAAACAGCTTCCTCTTTGATTTTCAAATTACCACTTGCTTTTAGCTCAATTAGAACTCGAGTTATAATTAAAAAACTAAGAGCTTGTGTTTTTATCTATCTTTATTTTCCTTTAAAATCACGTAGTTTTAGTTTTTAGTTATAACTCGAGTTCTAATTGAGCGATAAACATGTGGTAATTTGAAAATCAAAAGAAAACTGTTTTCTATACGTCGACAAAATATTTTGATTTCAAATATTGCTCAAAGAAATTATTATTTAACGGGTTATAGTGGTGTTTCACAAAGAGGAAATAAAATTAAAAAAATTAAAAAATCTTTTAAATTATTTTGGAGATTTTTTATTTATCTCTATACATATTTCGGGCTATGAACCCTTCATCAGGAGGTTAAACAGAACACCAGTGTTAATACATATAACCCGTTAAATAATAATTCCTTTGTTTAATATGTTTCACTATAAACCAACACCGCTTTCCCTAAACTTTATCAAATATTGCTGTTTAATATTTAATGGGACTCGAAAATAGGTTAAAATGGCCTTTTACGTCATTTTGACCGATAATATATCAAAACTCTGAAGTGTTGTAAAAAATCAGCAAATTGCATAAAAATCTGCGTATAAAACTCTATTGGAATCCATTGTTAGGTTTAAGGGAAAATTTTTTTGTTGATTAGTGTTATTATTCGTATCGTATTCTCTCCACCTAATGGATAAACCGCCACCAAACTGTTTTTCAAATTAATAACGTTGAATTAAAAACAATATTATAAGTAGAAAACTTGGAAAATTGAGAGAAAATCGATGTTTTCCTAATCATAAGGTCAGTAAATCGTTAATCAAAGGTGGCAGGGACAAGTTCAATATTAATAGGGTTTTCCAGAGAGTCAATTTCCTGCGCTTTCCCTCTCTGAATGTCTGTCTGTCTGTTTTAAACTTTAAGAGGCAGGATGTTCACTCGAATGAATTGTAATCAGAATTAAGCCAAAGTATTTACCATTTCGGTCTAATTACGATCACAGACTCACTAAAATTATATCAATGATTGTTTTTTTGAAGTGAAAACTCCTTTAGGCACGTTGGGCACTTTTGGGATGTGGAAAAAGCACTGAACTCGCTCGCTTGATTTTTGGATTTTCTACAATGTTGCGTCACGAAATTTCGGCGGTAGACCGCAGATTTGGATTCAGGGGCCCAAAAAATCAGAACTACTCCAAAACTTTCCTGATAATAACACAATTTGACTGGACTATTTCCACTTATTTTATAAAAGGTTTTTCCAAATAAAGGACACAATAATTGTCAAAATTAAATATACACGTAGTAGTTATAAAATTTCATATTAATATTTCCAATTGGAATATTAAGAGATAGGACATTGGCGGAATTATCGGAGGAAAATAACAATTTATTAATTAAAGGAATCGTAGGGGGTTGGACATGACTTTAAATTAAATTAAATACAAGTTTTCATTAAATACGTCAAACGTTTCGTTGCTGTTTTGCAACTTCTTCTATGGCTCATTTAGAAAACCATTTTCAAACAGTATTTTTACAATTCATTCAATTTATCAAATAATAAATTAATAATCAAATAATAATATATAATAATATTCAAATATAATAATAATAATCAAATAATAAATAATAATCAAATATTAAATAATAAATAATAATCAAATAATAAATAATAAATAATAATCAAATAATAAATAATAAATTTTAAAACAAAGTATTATAAAACAAAGTAATTCTTTCCTGTCAAAATAATTAAAAGAATCAAATTGAACAAAGAATTTTTTTTGTACTGTATAAAAAAAATTCTTTGTTGAATTTGATTCTTTGTAAGACTTCAAAAAAGGAGGAGGTTCTCTATTCGACTGAATTTTTTTTTGTGCCAATATTACCTCATATCTCCGCCAATTCCCAACCGATTTTGAAAATTTTTTTGCATTGGGTCCAGTCTAGCTTCCGATTGGTCCCATTTTTTTTCGAATTTTTTCATAGGTATTAGACCTTTTTTATTAGGTTTGTTTAGACCTAACCTCTTTGTTTATGAACCGATTTCGATGGTTCTTTTTTATCCGAAAGGGGGTGTCTTAGGGATGGTGTCATATTAATTTGGTCAAGTTCTGATGATATGATCACTATTAATAACATCACTAAAAAGAGAAAAATAAAAATAATTTTTAAGAAAAAAAAATAAAAACCAACTTCAAAAAATTAAATGCAACAAATAAAATACACTAAAAGGTATAAAATAATTATTATCTTATTTAGTTACAACTAAACGACGAAATATTAACATGAAATTACTTTTTGAAGTTGGTGCCAAACATATACCTTTTATGAATCGCACTCGACGGATCTTACTTAGTACGTTTGGCGGGTACGCTCGCTTATAGGTATAGTTTGTTTGGCACCGACTTCAAAAAATAATTTCATGTTAATATTTCGTCGTTTAGTTGTAACTAAACAAGATAATAATTATTTTATACCTTTTAGTGTATTTTATTTGTTGCATTTAATTTTTTGAAGTCGGTTTTTATTTTTTTTTAAATTATAATTATTTTGACAGGAAACAATTACTTTGTTTTAAAAATGTTTTCATTTTATATTATTTGATAAATTGAATGAATTGTAAAAATACTGTTTGAAAATGGTTTTCTCTTAGTAAAAAATCCAGACAACTAAGTTTAATAATTGAGCCACCGAAGAAGTTGCAAAACAGCAACGAAACGTTTGGCGTATTTAATGAAAAACTTGTATTTAATTTAATTTAAAGTCATGTCCAACTCCCTACGATTCCTTTAATTATTAATCGAATAATGAAATATAACAATTTATTATTTATATAATTAAGTAATGGAGAGGGATTCAGCCAATGGGTAGCCTCTGCTGAATAAATAAACTGCAACGGATCGTTGCTAAACTTTATCCAAATTCATTTGAAATATTAATATGTTCTAGAGTAAAGTACTTTAAAATATAATTTTAGTAAAAACTTTATTTAACCTTTTTGTGGGTCCAAAGGTACTTAATTAGGATATTAAATTTCATCAAAATTGGTTAAGTCATTTTCAAGATATTTAGAAAAAACTAAAAAAGTACTGAAATAAAGTACTAATGTTTGTGGACCGATATGTACCAAAAACTAATCAGCGCTTCATTTTGTTAAAATACTGGTAGGTTTTCAATTTCAATTCATTCGGTGCAACGGTGTGGAAAAATTCGTGGACGAAAAAAACGATAACACACATCCATCCATCCATCCATCCGCACGCACTTCCAAAAAAAATGGCACTTTTGGCCTCTCGGCGAGATACCAGGTAATTTTTGGCAAAACCGTCACGTGCTAAAATTCAATCTCATTGAATACTTCAATTTGGGACCTTAATTGAGTCTATGGGTTCCGTAGTCTTTACCTGAGGACCCTTTGAAGTCGCGCTTGCCGCGAGAGCGATTCCAATACTTTCTCCCATGCTTCGCATTGGATAAAGTAAAAACTCCCAATTATGGAAAACGCCCAGTTATAATAAACATTGAGAAAGGGGGAAAGAATTGTAAAAGGGTAAAAAAGAAAAAAAAATTTTTATTTTTATATATTGTCATTTTAAATTCGTATTTTGTTATTCTTAATGTTTGTTAATTATTTTGAGAAATCTTTTAATTAAGAGATGTTTGTGAGGGGTCAGTGATTCTAATTAGATCAATGTCCTCATAATTATTATTATTATTAATTGAATGAAATTGAAATTTGCTATATTTATACTTGAGACGTTCGCATATCAAGTGAGAGCACACCAAGATTTATGTACCATTTTGTAATTCATATAATTTTGTATATTATGATAAAATCCACAACAACTCTGCCTGCGGACAATTTAACTGACTAATTGACGATTCTACCCTCACCGACTCCCTCGACTCGCTGGCTCATCGAAGAGATGTCTCTGCCCTTTCCCTTTTCTATAGATACTATCACGGCAGGTGCTCTGATGAGATAAAATAAATAATTCCCCCCAAAGCATGCTTTGCACGCAGCACACGTTTTGCCGACTCCCAACACTCTTTCGCGGTCAAATTGGAAAAGTGCCGGACCACTTCATTCGCGAATACATATATCCCCATGACTTCAAGGAACTGGAACTCTCTCCCAGCCTCTATCTTTCCCAGCACCTATGATCTTCAAACCTTCAAAACCAGGGTTGCATAGACACCTACGTCTACACCCTCTCACTTAATCAACTTTCCCTTCTCTTCGGTAATGCAAGGGTCTTTCGAGATCCATAGGGGCTACATCTTTACTGGTGCACCCCTTCTTGCATTCGATTGCATTAAAAAAAAAAAAAAATTTATTTATAAAATTAATTGTGTCACTAATACTGTAAGATATAATTTTGTAATTAACAAGTTTGGATTTTTTGTAAAAAATTTTATTGTAATTTTACATGTGTGCTCTATCGCTTTTTTCAGCTCTTAGGAACTGATTTTTTTAATTTTTTTATTAATAGTAATATTACAATCTAGCTGCTAGCCGCAGCTAATAAGTAATTTTGTTATAGATTTAACTTAAAACAAAACACAAAACAACAAGCAATCATATATTTCTTATATATAATTGTCTTTATCTCTATTTTTTATTAAAATGTTTTTAACAAAGTTCATGATGAAATTTAATATCCTAATTAAGTACAGCAGGGACCACAAAAAGGTTAATTAAAGTTTTTAGTAAAATTATATTTTAAAGTACTTTACTCAAGAACATATTAATATTTCAAATGAATTTGGATAAAGTTTAGCAACGATCCGTTGCGGTTTATTTTAATGATATTGATGTGAGAAGGAGATACACTAGAAGGTGCATCTCTTCTGACAAACCGAAGTATAAAAATTGTGGTGGATGGAACACCATCTGAATCGTTCTCCACAAACTCTGGTGTTCCCCAAGGCTCTGTAATCTCCTCCACACTCTTCCTTATTTATATAAACGACCTTATTGATCAAACGGCAAACCCCACTCATTGTTACGCCGACGATAGCACTCTACACGGCAAACCCTCTCTCCCGAATAATCGAATCAATATTGCCTCCTCAATTACTCTCGACCTAGACAAACTGAATAAATGGGGCTCTCAAAATTTAGTTAACTTTAATTCAAATAAAACTCAATGTTGTCTAATTTCTAGGCGCGAAAATAGAGATTTCCTGATATTCACTTCGATTCGAATACCCTGAAAATGTGTGACAGCCTATCCATGTTGGGCGTCTCTGTCGCATCTGACCTGTCTTGGAATGAACACATCTCCTCTGTGGCGAAATCTGCAGCAAGGAAGATTGGCTTCTTATTCAAGGTCCAAGCGATTTTACAAACCCCCACAACTTCTCACCATCTACAAGGCCCAAATCCGCCCCTGTCTCGAATACGGCTCTCATCTGTGGAGAGGAGCCTCAAAATATTCTCTTGCTACCCTTGATGCAATTCAGAAACGAGCCGTCAGGCTAATTGACGATTCTACCCTCACCGACTCCCTCGACTCCCTGGCTCATCGAAGAGATGTCTCTGCCCTTTCCCTTTTCTATAGATACTATCACGGCAGGTGCTCTGATGAGATAAAATCAATAATTCCCCCCAAAGCATGCTTTGCACGCAGCACACGTTTTGCCGACTCCCAACACTCTTTTGCGGTCAAATTGGAAAAGTGCCGGACCACTTCATTCGCGAATACATATATCCCCATGACTTCAAGGAACTGGAACTCTCTCCCAGCCTCTATCTTTCCGAGCACCTATGATCTTCAAACCTTCAAAACCAGGGTGCATAGACACCTACGTCTACACCGTCTCACTTAATCAACTTTCCCTTCTCTTCGGTAATGCAAGGGTCTTTCGAGATCCATAGGGGCTACATCTTTACTGGTGCACCCCTTCTTGCATTCGATTGCATTAAAAAAAAAAAAAAAAAATCTCCTAAAGGCCAGTGGGATGGCCCCTCCATCGTTAAAAGAACAGAGTAGAAGGAAAGAAGCCGGGATCACGAGCCAAATCTCAGAAAGTTAGATACTATCTAATATCCAAATTACTAAGTTTTTGGCCCTTCGAGCAGTGGCAAATTTTCCGATCGATAAATTAGCTCTAAATTTATCTCCCACTTAATTTTTTCCAGACTCCTATACTTACAGAAAAAATGTCAGAACCCGAGACCTCCGGGCTGCCAGCCAGACATGCTGACCATTACACCAGGGAGACTGACTATATCAAAATATGTTTTTAAATTAGACAATTTTGCCAAAAAAATATAAATATTTTTTTTTCTAATGAAGCAAGTACAAAGGGTTGTACCATTTTGAAATCTCGACTAAATGGACCATTTTTTTAAATAACTTGCCATGCTAGCTTACTCGGCTTTTTTTACATTAAAAAGATGATTCAATTTTTAAAACTTAAGTCCAAAAAAATATTTTTTTTTCTCCAAAAGTATAATAGTACTTATGGTTTTATTTTGAATTCTGATCAATAGAAGGAATGCGTAACAAAAATTATTATAATTAAATATGTAAAATGTGTACCCACAGCATCTCATTATTAAGAGCCGGGTAGCGATAGTCACTATTTTCAAAAAAATGACTATAACTCAAAAACTCTGATACTTTTATTAAAAAACATTTAGTTTCTGGACCGTCAAAAACCCCTATTCACGGTTTATCGTTATAATACGGGACACCCTGTATATATAATATTAAAAAACCAACTAGTTTCTCCCACTCTCTATTGCGTGCCTGATTAATTAAATTCCATCTACCTCTGATTTTCATAATTTATATTATATTATATACGTCATATGACAGGATATATTTGTTAAATATGCAATCCCTAATTCAAATTATAAATTCAATTTATATAAATCAAAATGATTCTATTATATTAATATATTTTAATTATTTCGTTCTGACAGTACCATATTATAATTTAAATTTAAAATAAAGGATTATATAATTATAGGCTATTGTATATAGATATAGGTAAATATATACCGGTTGAGTTTTTTATCTTGAAACAGTTTTATAACTCAAAAACAGTGAATTATATGGAAAAAAGTTTCAAATAAAAGTTTATTTATATCAGGGGGAAACTAAACTACGCTATTGTTTGTCGACCTAGAACAAGCTTTCAAGGGAATTTCAATGTCAACTTCTGTTTTTTAAATAGAACCCTATATTTTTTATACGTCTACTTAATCTAAATAAACTGTAACGGATCGTTGCTAAACTTTATCCAATGAGCTATCAAAGTCTAGGGTAAAGTAATAAAATATAATTTTACAAAAAAATTTATATGACCATTTTTATGGTCTTCAAGGTACTCAATTACAATATTAAATTTCATTAAAATTGGTTAAGTCATTTTCAAGATATTTAGAAAAAATTAAAAAAGTATCGAAATAAAGTACTAATGTTTGTGGGCCGATATGTACCAAAAACTAATCCACGCTTTATTTTGTTAAAATAATGTTAGGTTTTCATTTTCATTTCAATTGGTGCAACGGTGTGGAAAAAATCGTGGACGAAAAAAACGATAACATACATCCATCCATCCGCACGCACTTCCAAAAAAAGTAAAAAATGGCACTTTTTGGCCTCTCGACGAGACCCCAGGTAATTTTTGTCAAAATCGTCACGTGCTAAAATTCAATCTAATTGAATACTACAATATGTGTCCTTAATTGAGTCCATGGGTTCCGTAGTCTTTACCTGAGGACCCTTTGAAGTCGCGCTTGCCGCCAGACCGATTACAATACTTTACCCATGCTTCGCATTGGATAAAGTAAAAAAAATTGAACAACTTTCATAAGAACTATTTTTTAATACAACATCAAATAAACAAAATATTAAATCAATTAGATCTCAAAAAAATCTTAATAATTATTTTTAACAATTATTCAACTTAATTATCAAATAATAATGATTAAATAATTAATTATTAAATAGATATTTATTAAAAATCACAACAATGAAAATAAGTGTTTATAATGATATTAAAACTTCATTATAGGTAGGTACACAGATTTAAGAGATTATTTTCTACTTAAAGATCTATTTAAAATTTTAGAGTTTAAAAAAGTTTATTTTACGTGTCAATCCAGTAGATAGTTATATTGTATTATCATAATAATAAAAATAGAGCATTTTTTTGTTGAAGACAGAATTAAAATGGTCTTAATTTATGGTGAATGTGGAAGAAGTGTTATAGGGCTAACATTGAAATGGATGCCGAGGGTTAACCTTATATGAATCTGAATATCAAACTGAATAAATGGGGCTCTCAAAATTTAGTTAACTTTAATTCAAATAAGACTCAATGTTGTCTAATTTCTAGGCGCGAAAATAGAGATTTCCCTGATATTCACTTCGATTCGAATACCCTGAAAATGTGTGACAGCCTATCCATGTTGGGCGTCTCTGTCGCATCTGACCTGTCTTGGAATGAACACATCTCCTCTGTGGCGAAATCTGCAGCAAGGAAGATTGGCTTCTTATTCAGGTCCAAGCGATTTTACAAACCCCCACAACTTCTCACCATCTACAAGGCCCAAATCCGCCCCCTGTCTCGAATACGGCTCTCATCTGTGGAGAGAGCCTCAAAATATTCTCTTGCTACCCTTGATGCAATTCAGAAACGAGTCGCGCTCAGGCTAATTGACGATTCTACCCTCACCGACTCCCTCGACTCGCTGGCTCATCGAAGAGATGTCTCCGCCCTTTCCCTTTCTGCTATAGATACTATCACGGCAGGTGCTCTGATGAGATAAAATCAATAATTCCCCCCAAAGCATGCTTTGCACGCAGCACACGTTTTGCCGACTCCCAACACTCTTTCGCGGTCAAATTAGAAAAGTGCCGGACCACTTCATTCGCGAATTCATATATCCCCATGACTTCAAGGAACTGGAACTCTCTCCCAGCCTCTATCTTTCCCAGCACCTATGATCTTCAAACCTTCAAAACCAGGGTGCATAGACACCTACGTCTACACCCTCTCACTTAAACAACTTTCCCTTCTCTTCGGTAATGCAAGGGTCTTTCGAGATCCATAGGGGCTACATCTTTACTGGTGCACGCTATCTTGCATTCGATTGCATTAAAAAAAAAAAAAAAAAAAAAAAATATGAATACACCCTCACAAGTTTCATTTTATCGTTTTGTAAATCTGTTAAAAAAATGTAAAGGTTACCAAGAAACTGAAACAGGCCGAAATAACGAAATTGGAACGCGATACACTCTGGAATGTCGCAAAATGACAAAATTATTAATTATTATTAAATTATTTATTTAATAACTAAATACTTGATTATTATTATTTGATAATTAAGTTGAATAATTGTTAAAAATAATTATTAGAATTGAAAGTAATGGAAGGCAGCCCAGAGGTAGTGAAGAAAGAAAAATTAACACATATAAAATAAGGTGTAATTTATTGGAATCCTTCCTCCTTTCCTTTCAAACCGACGTTTCGGAGGATTTTTCCCTCCTTCTTCAGGGTTTCAAAGGGTCAATGAATGAAACAAATAAAATGTTTCCTTCTTCTGTCCACAGTGTTCAAAAACTTTCTTCATTTGTAACAAAAGGCATAGAAAGACAAAATATTTTTTTTTTTTTCCCCTTTTTTCTTAATTAAGAATAGAAGGAAAAATTTTTTTTTGTCTTTCTATGCCTTTTGTTACAAATGAAAGTTTTTGAACACTACTGTGGAGAGAAGAAGGAAACATTTTATTTGTCTCATTCATTGACCCTTTGAAACCCTGAAGAAGGAGGGAAAAATCCTCCGAAACGTCGGTTTGAAATGAAAGGAGGAAGTATTCCAATAAATTACACCTTATTTTATATGTGTTAATTTTTTCTTTCCTCACTACCTCTGGGCTGCCTTCCATTAATTTCAATTAAAATTTCTACCAGTCCGTCTCTCTCCAGAGAAAATTTCGTTGCAAAAAAATTATTAGAATTTTTTTGGGAACTAATTGATTTAATATGTCGTATAAAAAATAGTTCTAATAAAAGTTGTTCAGTTTTTTTGTAGATTCAAAATATGTACAGCAACATATAGGTTTTTATTTAAAAAACAGAACTTGACTTCGACATACCCTTGAAAGCTTGTTCTAGGTCGACAAACAATAGCGTGGCATAGTTTCCTCCCTGATATAATTAAACTTTTATTTGAAACTTTTTTGATATAATGCACTGTAACCGAATGTTTTCTACATTTGATTCAATCGCGAATCAACTGTAGGGAATTTTTGTCAAATATTGAGTGAAAATAATATTTGAACTTATATATTTCTAACTTGAAATAATGATCTTAAATAATTTTTTTATAATTTTTCTAATTAATATAACAAAGAATAATTGCTATATCAATGAGAATTGTTTTGACCGGGCTTATTTGAAAAATATATTTATCACGAGACTACTGCGGATTACGCTATTGAAGTCTGTGGAGTCTTAAGTCTGGACCAAGAGAGAAAAATACGCGAAATGACGTTGGATTGTAGCTAAGTGGATTTCATCTTTTTCTCTCTTGGTCCAGACTTAAGACTCCACAGACTTCAATAGCCTAATCCGCAGTAGTCTCGTGATAAATATCTTTTTCAAATAAGCGCAGTCAAAACAATTCTCATTGATATAGCAATTATTCTTTGTTATATTAATTAGAAAAATTATAAAAATTTATTTAAGATCATTATTTCAAGTTAGATTAGCGATTGAATCAAATGTAGAAAACATTCGGTTAATTTATGGCAAGCATCTAACATACATGCTAATAGACCGAGCGCTCTGGACTGGGAGATTAAATATATAACATCTGAGATTTCAAATTCACTTGGTGATCCATCCGAATGTCTAGCGGGCTATACGCGAAATGACGTTGGATTGTAGCTAAGTGGATCACATCTTTTTCTCTCTTGGTCCAGACTTAAGACTCCAGAGACTTCAATAGCGTAATCCGCAGTAGTCTCGTGATAAATATCTTTTTCAAATAAGCGCGGTCAAAATAATTCTCATTGATATAGCGATTATTCTTTGTTATATCAATTAGAAAAATTATAAAAATTTATAATGCCCTGTTTTTGAGTTATAAGACTGTCTCTAGATAAAAAAACTCACCCGGTATAATTAGGGTGACCCATTTTTATTGACTAATGTTCTATTTTGGGTCTCGCGTGAAAATTTGTTAATGTTTTAATTACCTACTTCAAATTTTAGCTCGATAACATTTTTTCAGAGATCGCTCAATAATTTTAAAAATCTCAAAAATTAAAAACAAAAATGATTGCCGTTGTAAGCCGATTATTATTAAGTATAGATTTGTTTATTTTCATCAACCAGAGGACAACCTCATTAATTTCTATTTATCAATAATATTTGGTCAATTTAACATTTATCTGAATGTAATCTCAAGAAAATTAGATAAATAAAATTCTGTTTCTTAAATAGACCATCAAAATTAATCTTTTATTCTGTTGCTGTTTTAATCCTAGACAAAGAGGCCGAAATTAGAATCGAGAAAAGAATTGGAAAGAAGCAAATGGGACAGAGGAGCTTAAATTGGCTGGAGAGTCCGAAGGGCAAGCTGAGAGAGAGCTCAAGGGAAGGAAGAAGGGCTCGCGTTTTGGGGTGGCTGGCCCAGTTGAGGAAACAACCCCCTGAGAGGCAATTGACCCACAACCGAAAAATAGGCCGGGCTTGCCAGCGATAATCGCAATTTGATAAAGACCATCTGCCCTGACAAAAAGAGAAGGGCACACACACACACACAAATCAATAAAACCAACAAAATGACTTAAGCCACTTGTTCAGAATTATTTTTACTTTCACATTTATATTCATAGAATATAATGGCGAAGTAATGCGATGGCCTGTCTGGGTCCTGACTATTTGAGAGCATGTATCTCAGAGATGAAAAAAAGTTAATTTCATTATGAAACTTCTAGGTGGAAGGAATCGATGCCCTTAATAGCTGGAAATCGGGTTTAGAACAAAAAACCGGAAATTGTGGTCCCCAGAGGCCAAAAAGGTTAGTGCGTACGTATGTACCACCCCCCCCCCTGCGTTTCGCAACCATAAGTCTGAGAGATACGAAATTCGAAACTTAAAAAAATCGTTAGAGCCGTTTTTGAGAAAATCAAAACAAAACAAAAAATCTTTCATGTAAATGTCCACTTCCGGTTTTCCGATTTCAATAACTGATTTAATGCGCCACGCAGAGGGGGACAGCCCTTTACAAAGAAGAAAACGGATTTTTTACAAATAATCATGAAACAAACACCTCATCAGCCGTCCAATCAAAGCGCCAGATGTTGTGGCTAATAATTAGAATAATGCATATATGGGCGCCGGTAGATCAATATCCCCAGAACAGCGGCCAGAGTGTTGGGAGCACCAAAAGTGCCCCACAACTGTGAAATGCGATTAATTCATTAAAAGAGAAAAAAATTAATAAATATATATCATAGTGTTACAATAAAATAAAATAAAAAAGAAAACAAAACAAAAATTAGCATTAAATGCTAAAAAATATAAATAAAACTCGTTCAAAATGAGCTGGCCACCGCAGAAAGGTCATTTGTCGGAGAAGAGCTAGCACTGCACATTGAATTTAAAATTATTAATCTTATTAACTAAGGCCTGGCACCGTCCGGAAAGTCCGCCTCATATACCTCGAGAAGTTAAAAAGGGAACCTCTAGCATCGCCCTGAGTGTCATTTTGTTTAATGTAGTTTTGGGGACACACAGAGCGCGCAGGTCCCTGAAGGACCGAGGACACCACCAAAAGCTTGCTGTACTCCTTCTATCCTATATCGAGCTTAAGTTTCGAATTTCGAAAATGTGAAAGTCGATGTGTGGTGAACACACCAGTTGACTTTGTTAATATTATAGAATAATTATTTAGATTATTACTCGGTACGCCCGGGAGACTGGCGAATAAACTATTGGATTCAGCCCAAAATTAAAAAATAATTTACTTTTTGTTTTGAAAAATGTCTGGAACGTGGAAAAAAAAAATTTCAAACATGATTTTTTTTTGTCTATGTTTCTAGTATACGAAAAGCTCTCTTTGGTTTCTCTTTATGAATCAACAAACAATTTTGTTACTTTCGGCAAAATTCTATCTTTTCAAATAAATAATTAAGTACCTGGAGGCATCGAGCGATGCTCGGTAACTTCTTCCTTCAGTTAAAAGCTTTATTTTAATATTATTTTTAATTTAAAATTTTGATAAAAAGGTCGATTTTTATTTGAGAGCCGTTTTCAAATTAAAAAACATACAAAAATATATAATATTCGCCCACTATACTCCCCCCCCCCACCTCCACCCCGCTCGACCTCACCCCGAAACCTCGCCCTACCCCCAGATCCCCCACCTCCTGCACCTGTTTTGATTCAACCATATGATTCATTTTTATTCATCCAATTGTTAATAAATAAAACCTATCAAAATGTGTTGTTTTTTCAGAAAATTAAGACCTGCTTATGCGAAATATATTTTTAAATAAATTCTTGATTATTTTTTATTTTATTAAATAAATAAAGTTCTTTATAAAAACAATTATAAAACGTTTATTAATATTTCTAACGTTTAGGGAGAACAAAATATGTTAAAATCCACAATCACAATACTTCTTCAAGGCCTTTGAGAATAAAGGATTGACCCAACCCATTGTCTGTCTGGTTACAAAAGTAAACAAAAGAGAAAACTTTTTTAAACTCCAAGATTGGGATTTGTCTACCTGAGAATAATTAATTTGATTAGAAAAAACCGCATCAAAAACAATTTTGTCGAAGATGAGACCGTGACAGATCGAATTGTCACCCCCAAAACCCCCTAACCCGTGAATTTCATTAAAATCGGTAGAGCCGTTTTCAAAATAGAACCAAGATACAAATATATATATAAACAAACAAACAATTTTTCCTCATTTAATAAGAGTAGATATTCATCATTAAAGAAGACTAAATATCATCAAGAGGCAACTGTGGGTCAGTGGCTAGAGTGGTGGGTCGCTGACTCATAGTACGCTGGTTCGAGACTGAGTCTAGGAAGATCAGATATTCGCAGCCGCCTCCTCTTGGAAAGCAATGGCAACCTACCAAGAGTATAATTGCCTAGTAACCTCTCCAAGCTAGCCGTTTGGAACCGGCGTTAAAAAGTCGGTCTCTTATATCTGTGTAATAATTTTTAAGAAAAAATATATCCCGCCTTCAAAAAATTAAATGCAACAAATAAAATACACTAAAAGGTATAAAATAATTATTATCCCATTTAGCTACAACCAAACGACGAAATATTAACATGAAATCACTTTTTGAAGTCGGTGCCAAACAAACTATACCTATAAGCGAGCGTACCCGCCAAACGTACTAAGTAAGATCCGTCGAGTGCGATTCATAAAAGGTATATGTTTGGCACCGACTTCAAAAAGTAATTTCATGTTAATATTTCGTCGTTTAGTTTTAACCAAATAAGATAATAATTATTTTATACCTTTTAGTGTGTTTTATTTGTTGCATTTCATTTTTTGAAATCGGTTTTATTTTTTCTTAAAAATTATTTTTATTTTTCTCTTTTTAGTGATGTTATTAATAGTGATCATATCATCAGAACTTGACCAAATTAATATGACACTATCCCTAAGACACCCCTATCGGATAAAAAAAGAACCATCGAAATCGGTTCATAAACAAAGAGGTTAGGTCTAAACAAACCTAATAAAAAAGGTCTAATACCTATGAAAAAAAAACGACAAAAATGGGACCAATCGGAAGCTAGACTGGACCCAATGCAAAAAAAATTTTCAAAATCGGTTGACAATTGGCGGAGATATGAGGTAACATAGGCACAAAAAAAAAAAAAAAAATTCAGTCGAATAGAGAACCTCCTCCTTTTTTGAAGTCGGTTAAAAACAGCTAAACACCCTCAGCACAGGTATATGTGAAGAGGAGCCAAAACGTCATGGAGACCTGAAATGCCATTTAAAAAAAGAAGAAATATCATAAAATATCCATTTGATAATTGAATTTTTAATATATTTCGTATATAGAAATATTTCGGGGAATTTTGCCCAGGCTAGGTAATCTTATCTTTTAACGGGATTCTTTCCATTCCATTCTATTCCTTTGCTTTATTTGGTGTCGAGAAATGCTCGAGGCAGCATCGACGACACTCTCCTACCATGCAAAGGTAAACAACCCTTACTTTATAATCCCTATATTTTATATTATAACATTCTTATATAAATTCAATATCAAATAATGTCTAGGAATTAAATTATTTTGCAAAAAAAACCTATATATTTTTTTTAAAACAAACTTTCCTGATAAAAACACAATTTGACTGGACTATTGGGAACTGACAAATTGAGTCACGCAGTCTGGTGGTAAAAAAACAAACTATTAATAGCTTACAACTGTCGAGTACATACATAGTAAATACACAGCATGTTTATATGTATTAGCAATAAATTTTTTATAACAAATTATCTAAAAATAAAACATAAAAATGGAAGTTGGAGTATTTACAGAACGTAACAAGTCAAAAAATAGAGTATGTTGTGGAGTTAGAGATTGTCAGAGTTAAGCTAATAAAAATTTAAACTTGGTTTTCAATAATTTTCCAAAGGCTGGTGATCGTTCATTGTTAGTAGAATTTTTTTTGGTAATTTGGAAAAAGTTGATACATTTAAAGCGTGGAAGAAGTTATTAAAAATAAATGAATTTACTCCTCAAATGAAAGTTTGCTCTCTACATATTAAGATAAGCTGACGTGTTCTGATGTGACCATCCAGTTGACTTTAACATACATCCTGGCACCTCACTTATATTTAATATTTAATAAAATTATTTGTAATCATGTAGGGGGAGAGGGTTAGTTTTTTACATTTTTAGACTCCTGGGACCCACTGATTATGTATACGAAATTTGGTTGAGTTTGGTAAATGGCAAAGATTTTCTTTTTTTGACCCTCCGCCCCCCCCCCCCCCCACACACACCCATTTCGGGCGGTTAGTTTTTGCATTTTTAGACTTCTTGGGACCCACTGATTATGTATACAGAATTTGGTTGAGTTTGGTAAATGGCCAAGATTTTCATTTTTTGACCCTCCGCCCCCCCCCCCCCACACACACCATTTCGGGCGGTTAGTTTTTTACATTTTTAGACTCCTGGGACCCACTGATTATGTATACGAAATTTGGTTGAGTTTGGTAAATGGCAAAGATTTTCATTTTTTTGACCCTCCGCCCCCCCCCCCCCACACACACCCATTTCGGGCGGTTAGTTTTTGCATTTTTAGACTTCTTGGGACCCACTGATTATGTATACACAATTTGGTTTAGTTTGGTAAATGGCCAAGATTTTCATTTTTTGACCCTCCGCCCCCCCCCCCCCCCCCATTTCGGGCGGTTAGTTTTTGCATTTTTAGACTTCTTGGGACCCACTGATTATGTATACAAAATTTGGTTGAGTTTGGTAAATGGCCAAGATTTTCATTTTTTGAACCTCCGCCCCCCTCCACCCCATTTTGGGAGGCTTGGATTTTGCATTTTTAGACTTCTGCGGGTCCACTGATTATGTATACAAAATTTGGTTGAGTTTGCTCAAACGACCTAGATTTTAATTTTTAACCCCCCCTCGATCCCCCTTAATTTTGGGTCAATATGCACCAAAATCTAATCAGCTCTTAATCTCAATGGACCAAAACTACGTGTCAAATTTGGTTTCGATATTCACACTAGTTTTTGAGCTAGCTCGTCCACAAATTTGGTAACTCACAGACTAACTAACTAACTAACAGACATTTTGACAAAACAATTATTATCTCGAAAAATATAATTTTTTCGTTGTTCACTTATTAAAGCTTTTTTGTAGACCTAAATGCCATGGTTTCGCTCAATTTTTTTAATCGAAATAGTTTCAGCGGTTTTTTAGATATTTTGAAAAAAGAAGGAAAAAAACCACTTTTTTCATGCACGATTACAATACTTGACCATACGCTGTATGGTAAAGTAAAAACCGATTATATATTACCAAGTACGTTTCAAGACATTGGTTTGTACAGTCCATTTCCATTTATATTTTAAATCTGTACATGAAAATATCTCCAAGTCATCTCTTTTACTACAATAAAAAAAATTTTTTTTAATTAATTACATTCATGTTGAATGTAAAAGTGTCAAAATTTACAAATATTAGAGGTTAGAAATTTTAAACTCGCCGATAACAATAAAATAATGTTGCCACTGCATGTTTACACTTTTCCCCTAATCCTTCCTTACAAGAACATGTAATAGAAATTATTTTTCTGCTTTTACATATTTTCGCATTTATTTTATGCCGCTTTTCTTTCATGTGGGACGTTTGTATAAAAAGCGCAGTAAATACGGTCAAATTTTTATCACTTTGTTTATTATTTATGCCGCATTTAATTAAATGACCAATAAATAAAATCATTAATATTTTTTTGATTTGGGTTATCACCCGTCCAAGATAATATATCTGTGATATTTGATAACATTTTTTAATTTAGCCTAGTATAACAAGGGTTAAACATTTAAAATTGTAACCTACTTTCCGACATGTTTTTTAAGCCACGCCTCCATGTCAGTTCCCAATTTGAGTTTTTACTTTCACATTTATATTCTATAGAATATAATGTGGAAGTATTGTGATGCCCTGTCTGGGTCCTGACTCTTTGAGAGCTTGTATCTCAGAGATGAAAAAAGTTAATTTCATTTGTAACTTCTAGGTGGAAGGAATAGATAGACCTTAATAGTTCGAGCGTTTGAGTGTTTTCTTTGACATCCTAATTATATTTTATTGATAATTTATTGTTAATAGGGGGTAAGCGCTAAGCGAAATTCATATGATGTGCACTAAACAGTGGCGTAGCCAGAACTTAGGGGAGGGGGTTCTACAAGTTTTATTTTTGAACAAAATCTTTTTATTTCCAAATTAAAATTTACATATTTATTTTTCATTTTACAATTATTTTAGCAACGAGCAATAATAGTCCAGTCAACGAATGGGTTATAGAAAACATTTTAGAGGAGAGAATTTTTACTTTATCCAATGCGAAGCATGGGAGAAATTATTGGAATCGCTCTCGCGGCAAGCGCGACTTCAAAGGGTCCTCAGGTAAAGACTACGGAACCCATAGACTCAATTAAGGTCACAAATTGAAGTATTCAATGAGATTGAATTTTAGCACGTGACGGTTTTGCCAAAAATTACCTGGAATCTCGTCGAGAGGCCAAAAAGTGCCATTTTTTTGGAAGTGCGTGGGGATGGATGGATGGATGGATGGATGGATGGATGTGTGTGTGTGTGTTATCGTTTTTTCGTCCACGATTTTTTCCACACCTTTGCGCTGATTGAAATGAAATTGAAAACCTACCATTAGTTTAACAAAATGAAGCGCTGATTAGTTTTTGGTACATATCGGTCCACAAACATTAGTACTTTATTTCAGTACTTTTTTAGTTTTTTCTAAATATCTTGAAAATGGCTTAACCAATTTTGATGAAATTTAATAGCCTAATTAAGTACCTTGGGGACCACAAAAAGGTTAAATAAAGTTTTTAGTAAAATTATATTTTAAAGTACTTTACTCAAGAACATATTAATATTTCAAATGAATTTGGATAAAGTTTAGCAACGATCCGTTGCAGTTTATTTTCTTATGGAATGTGTTTGGGCTAGTTAGGAGGTAAAAATACTAAAAGTCCTCAGTCCTAGCTACCGGGCTTAGGAAGGGGGTGGAAATGTCCCGTTTTTTGGTTTTTTGCTTATATCTCAAAAACACTGGGTCGTATGGAGAAAGTTACTCTTAGTAAAATAAAAGCTTATAATATTTACTACCAGGTTTCTTCTATTTAATTTTTCTCTATTCCTTATGGGTTTTGATATATTCGCCCGTGAATATCGTTTATGCATGAAAAAAAAATTCCTATATTTTTCGTCATCAAACTTTTGTCTCTTTACCCTCAGCCTTTCGTTTTACAGTAAAGTCCTCAGAAAAGAAGTTATAGAGCATTCAATTTCCTCTTAAATGATATATACATTTATGATTTTATTTTCAAATCGTCTGGAGTTATAGCAATTTAAAAATGGCAGGTTGATGTATACATTTTGTTAGAAAACCCCGCAATAGCCCAGGATATAGGGGGGTTTCAGCTTAGATTAATTACGGGAAAAGATTTTTCTAGTGTATAAATTTGAATTAATAAGTGACGAGTGATGCCCTCTAAGGGAATATTTTGTAAACTGGCCGGGAGCAGGGCAGCTAGCCATCCAACAAGTTGGTTGGCTTCTTCGCTTTCATCTTGATTTTGATTGAGTTGAGAGAATTGATTTATTTGAAAAGTTTTGTTTTGCCGAGAGTAGCAGAGTTGTTGATTCACAAAGAGAAACAAAGAGGTTGTCCTCTGCTTGATGAAAATAAACATATACACATATATCTCAAGATGATATATCTGTATATATTATTATTTGTTTGAGACTATAGTTTCGAAGACTTGGTCTTCATCATCAGTCTTTCTTCAATTATAAATGTTTTTCATGGAGTCAATATCCATATGATATTGAAGACATAGAGAAATCGACTTTAAACCAAAAATAGCCATCGATTCTCATCTAATACTTGAGGAGTGGGATTAAAAATTAAAAATCTAGGCCATTTGAGCAAACAACCAAATTTTGTATACATAATCAGTGGGACCCCATAAGTCTAAAAATTCAAAAACTAACCGCTCAAAATGGGGAGAGGGGAGTCAAAAATTGAAAATCTTGGCCATTTACCAAACTCAACCAAATTTTGTATACATAATCAGTGAGACCCCAGAAGTCTAAAAATGCAAAAACTACCCCCCCCTACATGATTATAAATAATTTTATTAAATATAAGTGAGGGGGCCAGGTTGTATGGTAAAGTCAAATGGATGGCCACATCAGAACACGTCAGCTTATTTTACAAGGAACCATACATTATTGAAATTATTGCTTATTGCAAGTGTACTTGCCACTTGTTGTTGACTTAGCCCTTGATTAATTAGGCACACAATTTGAACTTCTTGAACTTCAGAAATATCCATTTTGTATATTTTATCTTTCTATCAATGATGATTAATTCAAAATTATTCTTTTTATAGATATTTCAAATGGAATTTGATCTTTTATTAAAACTTTATTTAAATATAAAGCGATATTGAGAAAGTATGATAATTTGTAATTGTATCTTTTAATTTAATTTCACTTATTTTTTTTTATAAAATTCAAAAATTATCAACAATATTTATTGAATATGTTAGTTTAAGAGTTAATGGAACAAATTATATTATTAATTGTAAAAAAATAATTTGCTATTTAATAAAGTTTTTATTGGTGACTCGATTTTTTTGCACCGTAGTGTAGTTCATTGAAAAAAAATTAAGACAACAATAAATATGAAAAACATAGAATCTTAAATTTTTTTCACTTTGTTTTATAATTTTAAAATTTTTGAAAAATTAACGTTGATCCTTTTGTCTATAATAAAAATAATATTTTCTTCGTTCGCTGAATTTAACTTTGTTAACGTTAATTATTTTACTTATTAGTTTTTTTTTTTTTTTTTTGGAAATACTCCGCAGTTTCAGATTTTCACCAGGCCCTGTAAAGCTATAGGGGCGGCTCTTCCTTTAACTATTAACTCAAAATAGAAGTAAGACATATACCGGGTGAGTTGTTTTATCTTGAGACAGTCTTAAAATTCATCTGCCCCACCCATTTTCGGACGTTAGTTTTTGCATTTCTAGACTTCTGTGGCCTCACTGATTATGTATACAAAATTTGGTTGAGTTTGTTCAAATGGCCTAGATTTTTAATTTTTAACCCCCCTCCACCCCCATTAATTTTGGGTTGATATGCACCAAAATCTAATCAGCTCTTAATCTCAATGGACCAAAACTACGTGTGAAATTTGGTTTCGATATTCCTACTAGTTTTTGAGCTCCAGAAAAATTTGTTAACGCACAGACTAACGGACAACCAGACTAACTGGCAACTAACTAACTAACAGACATTTTGACAAAACAATTATTATCTCAAAAAATATAATTTTTTCGATATTCACTTATTAGAGCTTTTTTGTAGAGCGAAATGCCATGGTTTTGCTCAATTTTTTTTAATCAAAATAGTTTCAGCCGTTTTTGAGATATTTCGAAAAAAAAGGAAAAATCCCAATTTTTTCATGCACGATTACAATACTTGACCATACCCTGTATGTCATTCGGTATATATTACTTTATTTTTATTTTTAAAAGTACGTGACGTTTTTTTTTTTTTTTTTTTTTTTTTAATGCAATCGAATGCAAGAAGGGGTGCACCAGTAAAGTTGCAGTCCCTATGGATCTCGAAAGACCATTGCATTACCGAAGAGAAGGGAAAGTTGATTAAGTGAGAGGGTGTAGACGTAGGTGTCTATGCACTCCGGTTTTGAAGGTTTGAAGATTATAGGTGCTGGGAAAGATAGAGGCTGGAAGAGAGTTCCAGTTCCTTGAAGTCATGGGGATATATGTATTGGCGAATGAAGTGGTCCGGCACTTTTCTAATTTGACCGCGAGAGATTGTTGGGAGTCGGCAAAACGCGTGCTACGTGCAAAGCATGCTTTGGGGGAATTATTGATTTTATCTCATCAGAGCACCTGCCGTGATAGTATCTATAGAAAAGGGAAAGGTCAGAGACATTTCTTCGACGATCAATCTTGCTGAGTAGTGATGTATATAATTCTGTAAAGACATACGTACGTTGAACAAATAATAGTTTTTACCTTATTTTAAGTTTTTTCACCCCTCTACTCCCATTGTCATTAAAAATAAGGAAATACCTACCCCCTATACCCTATTTCGCTTATGTAATAATTGAATGGCCCTTTTGGTAAAAATTCAATTCCATTTATTATATTTTCTTCTATTCATTTGTGAATATTCTCTCATAGCATTGAAAAGATTATATAGTATTTAAATTTATAGCGAATACGGTCATCTTTTGTTAAATGTTCCATTTTTCTCTATCATATAATTTAATATGAGAATATTGCTTCTTTCTTTATCAATTTTCCTTTTTATTGGCAAAGACTTTTCTATCGACGACTGTCCTATAAAAGAAATGGCCTTGAATTGCCGGATTTCTCGAATCAACCCAACTGAAAGGCTATTCTTTTCTATTTTATTTATTAACCGACTTCAAAAAAGGAGGGGTTCTCTATTCGACTGATTTTTTTTTTTTTTTTTTTTGTGCCTATATTACCTCATATCTCCGCCAATTGTCAACCGATTTTTGAAAAATTTTTTTGCATTGGGTCCAGTCTAGCTTCCGATTGGACCCATTTTTTTCGTTTTTTTTCATAGGTATTAGACCTTTTTTATTAGGTTTGTTTAGACCTAACCTCTTTGTTTATGAACCGATTTCGATGGTTCTTTTTTTATCCGATAGGGGGTATCTTAGGTATCTATGTTGTTATATTAATTTGGTCAAGTTCTGATGATATGATCACTATTAATAATATCACTAAAAAGAGAAAAATAAAAATAATTTTAAGAAAAAATAAAAACCGACTTCAAAAAATTAAATGCAACAAATAAAATACACTAAAAGGTATAAAATAATTATTATCTTATTTAGTTACAACTAAACGACGAAATATTAACATGAAATTACTTTTTGAAGTCGGTGCCAAACATATACCTTTTATGAATCGCACTCGACGGATCTTACTTAGTACGTTTGGCGGGTACGCTCGCTTATAGGTATAGTTTGTTTGGCACCGACTTCAAAAAGTAATTTCATGTTAATATTTCGTCGTTTAGTTGTAACTAAATAAGATAATAATTATTTTATACCTTTTAGTGTATTTTATTTGTTGCATTTAATTTTTTGAAGTCGGTTTTTATTTTTTTCTTAAAAATTATCACGTAGTATTATTAATAATAAAATCTTTAGTTGAAAAAGTTTGGTATAAAGTTTTTTATCTACTTATGAAAACAGGTGATCTTTAGCTAATTTTCAGTGAAGTGTGCATTAATCTTTTGGTCTTTTGATCCGGAGGCTCGAAAAATGGTAGCCTCACTTCTCGGAAGAAAGAAAAGTCTAGCTAGTGTGCTTATTTAGCTATTGCCTGGCTGCATGTCTGGTATCGCCGTCTGGTGGCTCTAAATAGGTACTTTTGCCTCATTTAGCTCGGACTATTTGTATATGATAAATGTTATAAACTAGTGAAGAAATTATTTAAGCTACTTTGTGAACTTTATTTGACATGTGATGAGAATTATTGATTACCAGGATTGAATAAAAAATATATATATTCGTAAGTAACTATCAATATTATTATATTTTCATCGTTCGAGGTATATTTGAGGTTATGTTTGTAAACGTTATGTATATGTCAATCTTGAATTTATGAATTTATGATGTAAATTGTGACAAGTAACAGTCATTAATGTGTGAATGATTTTTAAACTTATCGAATTGATTTTCTTTCTCAGATAAGCTGTTTCATCAGTGCAATTCACAAATGCTTTTGGAGATAGGACATTATAGTCCAAGAGCTGGTGACACATTTTGACTACGGATTTGACCCAACTAGAAATAATGCGTAATAGTACCGTCTATGATAGTTGTACAGGGAATGGCCAGTCTGGCTGGCTGTAGAAGGTGGACCAGGTACTGCGCATGGTGGGAGTGCGGTAAAAAATACATATGTGTTAAAAAATATTTTTGACCCACAATGAAATTATAAAAATTATAATTTATAGTCAATTATAAACATAATATATTCACCCCAGACCATTTGAGTGGTGGGACGTGGAACCAGACCACCCAAAGTGTATTACAACATGAAAAAACTAGCATCATATTTTTTACCTAACTCTCACCATGCGCAGTACCTGATCCACCTTCTACAGCCAGCCAGACTGGCCATTCCGTGTACAACTATCATAGACGGTACTATTACTCATTATTTCTAGTTGGGTCAAATCCGTAGACAAAATGTGTCACCAGCTCTTGGACTATTATAATAAAGCGAATAAAAAACCCAAATTGTTCAAAACATTGATTTATAGCCCCCCTCACCCCTTAACTTTTTGCTCGATTTCAGTCAAAATCTAATCAGCTCTTAATCTCAATATAAATAATCTATATGTCAAATTTCGTTTTGATATTCAAACTAGTTTTTGAGCTAAAGAAAGGCACACAAAATTTGGTAACGTACTAAAAGGCGTTTTGACAAAATAATTAATATCTCAAAATATATAATTTTCACTCATTAGAGCTTTTTTTGTAGATCAAAACGCCACGGTTTAGCTCGATTTTTTTTTTAATCAAAATATTATAGTTTCAGCCGTTTTTGAGATATTTCAAAAAAAAAAAAAAACACTTTTTAACCGACTTCAAAAAATGAGGAGGTTCTCAATTCGACTGATTTTTTTTTTTTTTGTTTCTATGTTATCTGATATCTTCGCCAATTCTGAACCGATTTTGATGATTTTTTTGCATTGGGTTCAGTATAGTTTCCGATTGGTAAAAATATAAATTTCATTGGTATTGGACCATTTTTTGTTATGTTTGTCCAGGCATAACTTCTTTGTTTATGAACCGATTTTAATCATTCTTTCTGAGTTTGGATCAGTATAGCTCCAAGATAGTCAAGATACCTATTTATTTTTTTATTTTATGTATGTTCAGCGAGAACTTTTTGCCACGTGGACCGATTTCAATGATTCTTTTTTTATTGGAAAGGGGGTACCTTAGGGGTGGTCTCATATTAATTTGGTCAAGTTCTGATTATATGATGAATGACAAAATAACGTAAATCTCAATTCATATGATCATATAATCAAAATTATAATAAAATCTTAAAACATTCATTTAAAACCCGCTAACGTTTCTAGATAATTTATTTATTCTAAGCACAATTACTATATTTGACCCTGTAAAATTATCTAGAGATGCTCGGTCTGCCAGATTATTATGAATAAAATAAATGTGGTCGGTTGAGGCTGTTTTCAAATTTTCAAAGTATAGAGTGTTAAAGAAGGATGAATTATTATAATCTAAAGCCATTTGGCGTATACAACATATGTTTCTATGTTGAAATTAAAAATCATGTCCTTGATATAATGAACATTTTTTAGCCCTCTAGCTTAATATTCTATCTAGATTTCGCAGTAGCCCCCAACGAATGGCCATTTCTCTTGAATCTGATCAGAATATTTAACATTTTTTCGCATTACATCCACCCACGCACCCAATCTGAAACGTTTAAAGAGGAGTGAACCATTTTAATTACATGATTTCGGTGCCAATTGCTCTGCTCGCTCGCGAAGCCTTTGATACCCGGGGATTTAATTTCATTTGAAAGCAGCCAGCCTCGGGTTATAATAATAATAATAATAATACTCTCATATGGCGTAATTACCATTTGCATTGTGAGCATAGCTTGTGTTTAATATTTCGTGTAAAGTGTTTGGTCTTGTCTTCAATGGCTGCTCCATGATTTCGTAATCATTTCTCTGACGTTATTATCTTTCGAATATACTAAAAATAATTGTACTCTACTTAAAAGTAAGAGTGTGCCGGAGATTATATTTTAAACTATAACAAATTTATCTTAATTGAAAGAGAAAAACGCTTAAATTGATTTTAATAAAATTCAACTCGAAAATTATGTTTAAAAGATGCTCTCGACTCTTGAAAATTATAAAGGGAATAATTATGTAATACGGGAGAACAAGAAATCCATGAACGATTTAATAAGTTTAAAAACAATAAGTTAGGATGTGTGTTTATCAAAGAAATTTTACTTAAAACCTTCATCAGTTCTTTGATATCACCTTCCAGCAGAGGCGGGGGCTTTTGGGGGCCAGAATCCCCCTCCCCCAAGGCCAAATCTCATGGGATGAATAACGACAACGACAAACCGTTTATTATGTCAAACTAACGGTAATTAAATATATAATCAAGAATTATGTTCGTTTTTTAATTTCTTGAAGTACATTTTTAAGTCCAGTTAAATTGTTAAGGGGCCCCTCGCGAGAAAGTTTTGGGGAAGTTTTGATTTCTTGATCCATAATGTTTTTGGATGTGCTGAATCCGAATCCGAGGTTTGCTAACAAAATTTCGTGACGGAACATTGTCAAAAATGCAAAAAAATGTAAAAAAATCTCATTTTTTTTTGCGATTTCTTGCTTATAACCCGAAAACTATCAACTTTTCCTAAATAACCTTCCCATTCAAAATGAAAGGTCATAAAATTGCCTACAAATTTTATTATTCAGGTTTTTTCTCCGACCAATTGTTAGGCTCAAGCGCTAGTTGAAAATTAGCGTATTTTTTCTGTTTCCGCAAATCCCAAAAACTCGCATTTATTTCTATTTTTCCCATTTTGACCATAAAAAGGCACCTTTTCGACAAAGATTACTCTATACATTTTTAAACTAGATTAAATTTGCTACTATTTAAACGAAGTTTCATCTTAATTGGATAATGGTAACTTGTGCCACAATGAGGTTAAAATTTTTCCTTTGTAAAATGAAAGCTACTCATAGTAAAAGCTAGATTTGTATTTCATTCTCTAGGAAATTTTCTTCCCTCAAACGTTTACTTGAACCACTTTTTTGGTAAAACTCTTAGATATATAGATATCTAGCATTTTCCATGACAGGAAATAATCCGTTTTTTCAAAAAATTAAATTTTTTCCTTCATAAAATGAAAACCACTCATTCTATAAGCTTGATTTCTGTCTCATTCTCTAGAAAATTATGTTTGCTTGAACGTTTAGTTGAACCACTTTTTTGATAAAACTATTACATGTATAGATATTCAGCCTTTTCCATGACACTTTTGAGGATTCGGATCATGTCCTGTCATGGAAAATGCTAGATATCGAGAAATCTAAGAATTATATCAAAAAAGTGGTCCAAGTAAACGTTCAAGTCAAGAAAATCAAAATCAAGTTTCTAGGATGATTGGTTATCATTTTATGAAGGAAAAACTGCGATTTTTTTACAAAAAAATGTATTTTTTCAAAACTTCAAACTCATTGCGGCACAGGTTCAGCACGCCCAAAAACAAAGGGTCGAAGAAACTACAACTACCCCAAAACTTTCTGCGTAAAATGATTTCGACGCATACCAATCAGAATCGTTCTAATAATTTAATGCTTTCCCATTGGCTATGCACTGGCCAATCAGATCGTTTGGATCATACAAACATATACACATACCTCTTCATTTTATATGGTACTAGCTGACGACCGGGCCTTCGGCCCGGCGTCACCTAGCCTCTGGCGGGGAGCGTCTCGTTCATACCAATTTAATAATTGAAATTTAAAATCTTACTGTAAGTATCGAAAGAATGTGCTGAATGAAATTGATTCAAAAATAAGGAAGAATAAGGAAAGATTTATTTAACACATTGCCTAAGCACGATCACTATCTGACCAATCAGAATCGTTCTAATAATTTAACGCTTTGGCATTGGCTATGCACTGGCCAATCAGATCGTTTCCACATACATATCCACATACTTTTCTATTTTATATATATAGATATACTAGCTGTACCCGGCGTGCCTCCGGCACGCCTGTCCCAGCTAGGCCCTCCGGGCAGGTTGCCCTGGCGGGCGGCGTCTCGGAATGAAAGTATGAGGTGTCCAAAATTGATTACCTTTTATGTAAATTGTTTTTTTTTTTTTTTTTTTATATATATATAGCTGACCCGGCCACGCGTTGCTGTGGCTAAAGTTTTTGTTATATTACATTATAGTAAACAATCTAAGAGGAACGATAAGAGAACATCAGTCACGGAGTCCACTATGCTTTTTCACACAGATAGTATTTGTAAAAAAATATGGTGATCTCCTTATTTGACTTTCTACTACTATAACCCTTTAGTACAATGAAATTATTTACGAACAAAGACGAAAATGTTGATGTTGGTATACAAATTCACTGGATTGAGATTTGAAGGGGAAGTACGTTGAACACAATTAATTAAAATGTTCTTACACTTGATATTAAGCAGAAATCAATACAAAATAAAAATTTATCAGATTTATTATTTCCATTTAATTTTATAACAAATAAGTATATTACAGTATAATACAGTAAATAACATGTGACGCTTAAACTCATAAATGAGGTAGGCAAGGCAGACAGTCTTAAACTTTTAAACATTGATATCTATTTTTTGAATTATAAATACTTTCAATTTCAATTTAATTTAACACCAATCGGTGCACAATGTTTTTGGTTAACCTGTCTTTAGCTAACACAAATAGATTCGACGGTTTCCCAACACGTGAACACGCAACATATAGTTGCCCATGAGAAAAACATGTATTTTCCAAATCTAAACCACAAATGGACATTGTTTGACCTTGAGATTTATTTATAGACATGGCGAAAGCTAAACGAATTGGAAACTGTAGCCTTTTGAAGGGTATGGTAGAATCTGATGGTATCATCGGAATACGTGGCAGCAGGACCATTTTTCCTTTAAACTTCCCAGCCAAAATGGTTGCTTCAAGAATGTTTCCGGTGATCTTTTTGATGACCAAACGCGTACCGTTACATAATTGAGGTGGATTCAAATTACGGAGGAGAATAATAGGGGAACCAATCTTTAATCGAAGATTATGTGGTGGCATTCCAGGGATATCTAATGAATTTAAAAATTCAATCGGAAAATTTATACTTTCATTTTCATCAACAACAGTATCGATTGATTTAAAAGACATCAGATCGCCTGGTAACAACTGTTGTATCTGGAAGTTAATTTCGTCAACATCAACGTTTTTGGCTGCCAAAATCGCCCGTTGACTGAGCCATTCATGATTCAAATAATTATTAAATTATAAAGTTTTGATCAATGAAGCACAAATAAGTAAAAAACAGGTTTAATTTAACTGTATTATCTTCATTATAATATGAATGCAATTTACACTTCAGTCTAAGTAACACGTGGCCGGCTATGCTAACACCAAAAATTTAAAAAGTGGAAATAATTGAATTATACGGTATTTCGTTCACTACAAAATAAATTTAATTAATTTTATAGCGTCAACAACACGTGGTAATTATGCTGTTAAAATGTAGCTTATATGACACGTTCGTAGATTTACCATAGCAGCGCCATCTATTGATTACTTACTCAACCCAGTCGAAAGGTATCGACATCTGTTAGAATCATTTGGAGTCAAATGACTGTCAAATAATAACAGACAAATAATTAGCAATAAATTAAAATTGCGACTATAATTTGAGATTTAAACTATCCTATTTCTCAAGTTGGATCGAACTGCACATGGTGTGCGAATTTTATTATAATCGGTTCAGTGGTTTAGGAGTCCATTGAGAACATACATTGTGACACGAGATTTATATATATTAAGATTATTTACGAACAAAGACGAAAATGTTGATCGTGTTGGTATACAAATTCACTGGATTGAGATTTGAAGGGGAAGTACGTTGAACACAATTAATTAAAATGTTCTTACACTTGATATTAAGCAGAAATCAATACAAAATAAAAATTTATCAGATTTATTATTTCCATTTAATTTTATAACAAATAAGTATATTACAGTATAATACAGTAAATAACATGTGACGCTTAAACTCATAAATGAGGTAGGCAAGGCAGACAGTCTTAAACTTTTAAACATTGATATCTATTTTTTGAATTATAAATACTTTCAATTTCAATTTAATTTAACACCAATCGGTGCACAATGTTTTTGGTTAACCTGTCTTTAGCTAACACAAATAGATTCGACGGTTTCCCAACACGTGAACACGCAACATATAGTTGCCCATGAGAAAAACATGTATTTTCCAAATCTAAACCACAAATGGACATTGTTTGACCTTGAGATTTATTTATAGACATGGCGAAAGCTAAACGAATTGGAAACTGTAGCCTTTTGAAGGGTATGGTAGAATCTGATGGTATCATCGGAATACGTAAAGAAAGCAGGACCATTTTTCCTTTAAACTTCCCAGCCAAAATGGTTGCTTTCAAGAATGTTTCCGGTGATCTCTTTTGATGACCAAACGCGTACTCGTTACATAATTGAGGTGGATTCAAATACGGAGGAGAATAATAGGAACCAATCTTTAATCGAAGATTATGTGGTGGCATTCCAGGGATATCTAATGAATTTAAAAATTCAATCGGAAAATTTATACTTTCATTTTCATCAACAACAGTATCGATTGATTTAAAAGACATCAGATCGTTCGGTAACAACTGTTGTATCTGGAAGTTAATTTCGTCAACATCAACGTTTTTGGCTGCCAAAATCGCCCGTTGACTAGTAGCCATTCATGATTCAAATAATTATTAAATTATAAAGTTTTGATCAATGAAGCAACAAATAAGTAAAAAACAGGATTAATTTAACTGTATTATCTTCATTATAATATGAATGCAATTTACACTTCAGTCTAAGTAACACGTGGCCGGCTATGCTAACACCAAAAAATTTAAAAAGTGGAAATAATTGAATTATACGGTATTTCGTTCACTACAAAATAAATTTAATTAATTTTATAGCGTCAACAACACGTGGTAATTATGCTGTTAAAATGTAGCTTATATGACACGTTCGTAGATTTACCATAGCAGCGCCATCTATTGATTACTTACTCAACCCAGTCGAAAGGTATCGACATCTGTTAGAATCATTTGGAGTCAAATGACTGTCAAATAATAACAGACAAATAATTAGCAATAAATTAAAATTGCGACTATAATTTGAGATTTAAACTATCCTATTTCTCAAGTTGGATCGAACTGCACATGGTGTGCGAATTTTATTATAATCGGTTCAGTGGTTTAGGAGTCCATTGAGAACATACATTGTGACACGAGATTTATATATATTAAGATAGATAGAGAAAGAAATTCTGATTTCTATTTGTTATATTGTGCAAAGGAAATCAAATTGATCGCAATATTTTTTTCATTTCAAGAGCCTAGCTGCCGTTGCGCTTATGGTATAAAAGCTTTAAAAAGAATTCTGTTGTTAATTGTATTTGCACAGCGTTTCAATTGTGTTCTCGGAAAATATAGTACAATAGAAAATATTTAAACCTCTTATCTTTACCGATAAATCAATTTATATTTTTTAATATTAATGTAAAATAATATTCCTAGATTTTTTTTTGTATTTCGTAAAAACATCTGTGCAAATAAAATTAATAACCTGAAAGAGAAAAAGAGGGAAACGTTTTACCGAGAATTGGTACCCTGTCTGTATATTTTGCACCTGGTTGGAGGAGGAGTAAGCTATTGCAATTAGAACTGCACGTTTTCCTAAAGTGGACCATTCAACCATAAATAAAGGGAAAATAAATATATTTGGGGAAATTAGAAAATGATGTTGCATATTTTGTCATCTTACAGAATAATATATAGAATAGGCCAGATTAATTTGCAGCAACGCTGACGTAATGCTGCCGTCAGAGAGCGCTGATGCCGTCGGTATATTTGCGGCAAATTTGAAATATAATCTTAATTTGGACTCGAATTTTGAAATGAAACACTCCAATTGATTTTAAATTAAGAAATATTAAATATATTGATAATTATTCCTGCCCCCCCCCCCTCACTACACAAAAATTAAATATTAAATTCGCTTTTCTTTGCACACAGAAGAAGAAATTAATCACATCTTATTTGATTTATATTTTATATATTATTTGTTTATTTTTTAATAATTTGCCACTTTTTTATAATTTTTTAAAAATCTAAATTTTGTTATTCTTATTTTTTGATTTTTACAAAATTGAACGACTTAAGAGACGCATGCCTGAGTTTCTCATGGCAATACTGGAGGGTGCAGCCTGTCATACAAACAACACCTGATCTCTTTTAAATATTTGGAGATTTATATAGATTATTTAAAAAAATGAAAAGTTTTTGTTTTTAAGCTGAGAGTAGCAGAGTTGTTGATTCACAAAGAGAAACAAAGAGGTTGTCCTCTGCTTGATGCAAATAAACATACACACATATATATCAAGATCATATATCTGTATATATATATTATTTATTTGTTTGAGACTATAGTTTCGAAGACTTGGTCTTCATCATCAGTCTTTCTTCAATTATAAATGTTTTTCATGGAGTCAATATCATATGATATTGAAAACTTGGTGTTCCTTCGTCACTGCTGGAGGGCTAGGAACTAGATTAGTATTTGCATCAAGCAGAGGACAACCTCTTTGTTTCTCTTTGTAAAATAAAATGGTATAATATAATTCTCCTCCTCGCAGGATTCCACTTATTTAAATAAATCTATTTCCACACAAAAAATATCACAATGCTGTAGATTATAGAGAAAAAGAAATACTCCCAGATTCATATCTAGAGCCTCATTTCTGTAGCTCGTGTCAGGACGAAAATGAGGCGAAACTTTTAAGAGAGTATGTATTTTCGGGAGTTTACAGGTATACATTAGGAGTGTGGTTTTTTAAGAGGAATAAAATTTTTGAACCGAGATTTTTTTTTTTTTTTTTTTAATGCAATCGAATGCAATAAAACGAATAAAACCATGTTATTAAACTTTTAATAAGTATTTGACTTCAGACATCCTTACTTTTAAACCCAAAACTCTCTACAAGGGATTTATTTTTTTAATTTTTGACATTTTCAAAATTCTCAAAAAAAAAAACAATTTAACGAGGTAAAAATAATTTAGACAGGGCTTTTAAAGCATGAAATACTAACAAATTTTAATGATAAGCTCAAAAAGTAAAAATATAGATCACTCTAATGCATACACATTCAGGCTTTTAGAATAATTTAAAACATAATGAATTTATCAAAAAAATAATAATTTTTAAGAAAATAAAAACCGACTTCAAAAAATTAAATGCAACAAATAAAATATACTAAAAGGTATAAAATAATTATTATCTTATTTAGTTACAACTAAACTACTGAAATATTAACATGAAATTACTTTTTGAAGTCGGTGCCAAACATATACCTTTTATGATTTGAACTCGACGGATCTTACTTAGTACGTTTGGTGGGTACGCTCGCTTATAAGTAGGTATAGTTTGTTTGGCACCAACTTCAAAAAGCAATTTCATGTTAATATTTCGCCGTTTAGTTGTAACTAAATAAGTTAATAATTATTTTATACCTTTTAGTGTATTTTATTTGTTGCATTTAATTTTTTGAAGTCGGTTTTTATTTTTTTCTTAAAAATTATTTTTATTTTTCTTTTTAGTGATGTTATTAATAGTGATCATATCATCAGAACTTGACCAAATTAATATGACACCATCCCTAAGACACCCCTATCGGATAAAAAAAGAACCATCGAAATCGGTTCATCAACAAAGAGGTTAGGTCTAAACAAACCTAATAAAAAAGGTCTAATACCTATGAAAAAATACGAAAAAAAATGGGACCAATCGGAAGCTAGACTGGACCCAATGCAAAAAAAATTTCAAAATCGGTTGAGAATTGGCGGAGATATGAGGTAACATAGGCACAAAAAAAAAAAAAAAAAATTCAGTCGAATAGAGAACCTCCTCCTTTTTTGAAGTCGGTTAAAAAAGCAAGTAAATGTATCTTATCTTATTATATTAAACGAGCAATTCTTGTATATATATTTAGAATCGGTTTGTCGAAAAAGGGCTCTAACGATTTGGATGAAATTCACGGTTTAGGTGGGTTTTTGTGTCGGCGATTCGATCTGTCACAGTCTCATCTTCGGCTAAGTTGTTTTTGATGGGTTTTTGGTTAATTGAAATAATTATTCACAGGTGGTTGTCTCTGATAAAAATTTATAATTACATTTCTTTCAATTTATTTTTAATAAAATTAATTGGTTTTTTTATTTTAAATTTCACTAATAGATCATTACAAATGTTATTATATATTAGAATTTGCCAATTTAATTAAATAAAGAATTGATGGGAGAATGGGACCAATCGGACTTGATTGGGGAATAATGGAATTGAAATAATTATCGGAAAAGAGGTTTTTTGTGAAATTTTTGTGATATTCCTACTAGTTTTTGAGCTCCAGAAAAATTTGTTAACGCACAGACTAACAGACAACCAGACTAACTAACTAACTAACCAACTAACAGACATTTTGACAAAACAATTATTATCTCGAAAAATATAATTTTTTCGATATTCACTTATTAGAGCTTTTTTGTAGAACGAAATGCCATGGTTTTGCTCAATTTTTTTTAATCAAAATAGTTTCAGCCGTTTTTGAGATATTTCGAAAAAAAAAAGGAAAAATCCAAATTTTTTCATGCACGATTACAATACTTGACCATACCCTGTATGGTAAAGTAAAAACTCATTCGGTATATATTACTTTATTTTTATTTTTAAAATTTTTTAATTTGACGAACGTGACGTTTTTTTTTTTTTTTTTTTTTTTAATGCAATCGAATGCAAGAAGGGGTGCACCAGTAAAGTTGCAGTCCCTATGGATCACAAAAGACCCTTGCATTACCGAAGAGAAGGGAAAGTTGATTAAGAGAGAGGGTGTAGACGTAGGTGTCTATGCACCCCGGTTTTGAAGGTTTGAAGATCATAGGTACTGGGAAAGATAGAGGCTGGGAGAGAGTTCCAGTTCCTTGAAGTCATGGGGATATATGTATTGGCGAATGAAGTGGTCCGGCACTTTTCTAATTTGACCGCGAGAGAGTGTTGGGAGTCGGCAAAACGCGTGCTACGTGCAAAGCATGCTTTGGGGGAATTATTGATTTTATCTCATCAGAGCACCTGCCGTGATAGTATCTATAGAAAAGGGAAAGGGCAGAGACATTTCTTCAACGATCAATCTTGCTGAGTAGTGATGTATATAATTCTGTAAAGACATACGTACGTTGAACAAATAATAGTTTTTACCTTATTTTAATTTTTTCACCCCTCTACTCCCATTGTCATTAAAAATAAGGAAATACCTACCCCCTATACCCTATTTCGCTTATGTAATAATTGAATGGCCCTTTTGGTAAAAATTCAATTCCATTTATTATATTTTCTTCTATTCATTTGTGAATATTCTCTCATAGCATTGAAAAGATTATATAGTATTTAAATTTATAGCGAATACGGTCATCTTTTGTTAAATGTTCCATTTTTCTCTATCATATAATTTAATATGAGAATATTGCTTCTTTCTTTATCAATTTTCCTTTTTATTGGCAAAGACTTTTCTATCGACGACTGTCCTATAAAAGAAATGGCCTTGAATTGCCGGATTTCTCGAAGCAACCCAACTGAAAGGCTATTCTTTTCTATTTTATTTATTAACCGACTTCAAAAAAGGAGGAGGATCTCTATTCGACTGAATTTTTTTTTTTTTTTTTTTTTGTGCCTATATTAGCTCATATCTCCGCCAACCATGTATAATTTTGTAAATTTCCTTGATCATATCATGTATAATTTTCATGTATAAATATGATAATGAACTTAGGATAATGGTGTGGACTGTATTTCTTTAATTAAGATAAAGGAAGGTGTATTTTCTCCTTCTTCAATAAATAAAAGCAAAGATTTTTTGATATGATATTAACAATGGTTTTAATGATAAAAATAATGGTTTTTTGTACATACGAATGAAATATAATACAATGGCGTTGGCGTGGCGAATTGCAGACTTCTTGTGGCAATTCGATTCACTTTGGTTTTTTATCCGACGATGAGATATGGGATGATTCAAGTTTGGTTATTTCTCCAAGTTCAATTTAAATGTTAAGGGTGATCCTTAATCAATTCACTATTTCAAATTTCTCCACTTTCAAATACAAACTTCAATTCAATATTCAATTTACGATTCTCCTTCTAAACTCAATTCAAATATAATCAAAAAAAATCTGCTGATGCAGTTATAAAAAACATTCAACTTTCATCTAAGAGACCAGAAGCGAGAATCTCAACTCAATTCAATCTGCTAACGCAGTCACCCATCCAAACTAACTTCAACCTAACTCAACAGCTCATTTCAACATCAATCATCAATGAATCTACTAAGACTGGCTGGCTGGTCAGCTGGCTCGCGAGCAGAGCTCCCGGCCAGTCCACCAAACAACCCTAGAGGGCATCACTAGTCAATCTATCAATTCTAATTTATACATAATTCCCCCCCAAAGACTCGCAAAGGGGTTTACCTGCGAGTCTTTCGCTAGATTGACTCTAAATTAGGTTTAAATTCCCAATAATTCATGGCCAACCCAAAAAAAAGGGGAACCTTTTTTTAAGAAACCCTTATGGGCCCAATAAATAATTAATCCTCTTCATGCATACAGGAAAAGGTGTGAAGGAGGGCGTAAATCTCCTCAAACCTCGCTCCGATGAGCGAAGAGATTTCAAACCAACTCAAAGTGAATTAACATAGTGAAAATTCACACTCTTAATAAAAATATTATTATTATTTATAAATAAATAAAATTTAATAATGCTTAAAATAAAACCTTAATTAATTAGAATTATTATCCCAGGTTGGAAATTACAGGCTACTCAATTGGTAAAGGAGCTATTTGTGTAATGGCTCTTCGTTTCAAACAAGAAATAAATCTAAATTATGAAAAACTTTTCAACGAAGCTCTAAATGCCTAAAAATCAAAATTTAATAATTTCAAACAAAACCAAAAAATTATTATTATTTATATATAATATTTATTTTAACTCTAAATTTAATATAAGTAACTAATTTTTTAAAGAGAAAAGAGAAGAGGGAGTCTGACATGAGAAATGAGAAGAAATGTCAGACCCAGCTAGGGACCCCGTGGGCGCCAGCCACGTACTAACAAATTGTCAGCTCCCTGAGGGTTGGTCCCTGCTTCAACTATTAACTTTTCTATTCGACCTAAAGGCCAATCAAACGGAGGGGTAGGCATAAATATTAATACTAACTTTGCTATAAATTCTCATCACTTAAAATTTGTTATATCGCTTTCTATCATTTTTGTTTTTTAAATATCAAAAAAATCAAAATGTTGTAATCTATATATTTTTTTTTATTTTAATATCAAATAGTTTCATGTACATGAATTTTGATATATAAATTTATTTTTCTTTAATTATATAAATTTAAAAATAATATATATATATATATCGAACATAATTTTTTTTTTAAATAGAATTTAATAATTTTTAATTGGAATTTATCATATTTGGTAAATGAAAGTTCCTTTTTTTTTTTAATCGAATGCAATAAAACGAATAAAACCATGTTATTAAACTTTTAATAAGTATTTGACTTCAGACATCCTTACTTTTAAACCCAAAACTCTCTACAAGGGATTTATTTTTTTAATTTTTGACATTTTCAAAATTCTCAAAAAAAAAAAAACAATTTAACGAGGTAAAAAATAATTTAGACAGGGCTTTTAAAGCATGAAATACTAACAAATTTTAATGATAAGCTCAAAAAGTAAAAATATAGATCACTCTAATGCATACACATTCAGGCTTTTAGAATAATTTAAAACATAATGAATTTATCAAAAAAAAATTAAAAAAATAAAAACCGACTTCAAAAATTAAATGCAACAAATAAAATACACTAAAAGGTATAAAATAATTATTATCTTATTTAGTTACAACTAAACGACGAAATATTAACGATGAAATTACTTTTTAAGTCGGTGCCAAACATATACCTTTTATGATTTGAACTCGACGGATCTTACTTAGTACGTTTGGTGGGTACGCTCGCTTATAAGTAGGTATAGTTTGTTTGGCACCAACTTCAAAAAGTAATTTCATCTTAATATTTCGTCGTTTAGTTGTAACTAAATAAGATAATAATTATTTTATACCTTTTAGTGTATTTTATTTGTTGCATTTAATTTTTTGAAGTCGGTTTTTATTTTTTTCTTAAAAATTATTTTTATTTTCTCTTTTTAGTGATGTTATTAATAGTGATCATATCATCAGAACTTGACCAAATTAATATGACACCATCCCTAAGACACCCCTATCGGATAAAAAAAGAACCATCGAAATCGGTTCATCAACAAAGAGGTTAGGTCTAAACAAACCTAATAAAAAAGGTCTAATACCTATGATAAAAAAAACGAAAAAGAATGGGACCAATCGGAAGCTAGACTGGACCCAATGCAAAAAAATTTTCAAAATCGGTTGACAATTGGCGGAGATATGAGGTAACATAGGCACAAAAAAAAAAAAAAATTCAGTCGAATAGAGAACCTCCTCCTTTTTTGAAGTCGGTTAAAAATATGTTAACAACGTTTTGTTATTATTAATTACGAATTCTTATTCTTCGATTTTTTAATTTGTTAAGGAAAAGTTGAAGTGGAAGCGTTGATTTAGCGTCTTAAAAGATTGCTCCCTCCCGCCGCGAGACCCCCCCCCTCCCCCTGCCCTCTGAACACCTTGCTGTTTCCGAAACGAAATAAATAACACCCCCTGCCAAATTGGTTGCCAACATTCAAGGGGCCCGTTAGACAATTTTATTCTAAGACAATCCGAAGGAGTTGTCATCTACTAGATCCTATGTGCAGAGCGAGGCTTTAATGTTGGCCAGAGTGGGTCAAAACGATGACAAATAATAATAAGTGCCTCGAGCTCCGAGCGATGCTCGGTAACTTCTTGCAATTCTATATACCGGGTGAGTTTTTTTTATCTTGAGACAGTCTTATAACTCAAAAACAGTGCATTACATGAAAAAAAGTTTCAAATAAAAGTTTATTAATATAAGGGGAAACTAAACGCTATTGTTTGTCGACCTAGAACATGCTTTCAAGGGTATTTCAGGATAAAGATTTTTTTTAAATAGAAGCATATATGTTTCTGTACATATTCTGAATCTACAAAAAAAACTGAACAACTTTCTAAAGAACTATTTTTTTATACGACATCAAATAAACAAAAATATCAAATCAATTAGATCTCAAAAAAATCTTAATAATTATTTTTAACAATTATTCACCTTAATTATTAAATAATAATGATTAAATGATTGGTTATTAAATATTAAATAATTATTAAATCAAAAAGTAATAACAATGAAAAAGTGTTTATAATGACCTTAAAACTTCATTATACACAGATTTAAGAAATTATTTTCTACTTAATAGATCTATTTAAAATTCTTGAGCTTAAAAAAGTTTATTTCTCGTGTCAATCCAGTAGATAGTTATAATGTATTATCATAATAAAAATGGAACATTTTTTGTTGAAGACAGAATTGAAATGGTCTTAATTTATGATGATGTGGAAGAAGTGTTATGGGGCTGCCATTGAAATAGTTGCTGAGCGTTTTCCTGATCTCACAAGCTTCATTTCATCGTGATGTGAATCTGTTAAAAAAAGAATAGAAAAAAATAGGATATATAAAGGCTACTAAGATACAGAAACAGGCCAAAATAACGAAATTAGAACTGGAATTCATCCAGAAGACTTTAGATACACTCTGGTATATCTCAGAACAGTGTCACAAAATTAATAAATTATTAAAGATAAGAGTAAATAAATATTTTATTTAATATGGATTTACTATGAGTTAAGACAACACCAACACCACAATCTCTACTGATTATTAATAAATTATTAATTATTATTAAATTATTTAGTTAATAATTAAATTTTTGATAATTATTATTTGATAATTAAGTTGAATGATTGTTAAAAATAATTATTATAATTTTTTTGAGATCTAATTGATTCATGCATTTTGTTTATTTGATGCCGTATAAAAAAATAGTTCTTATGAAAGTTGTTCAGTTTTTTGGTAGCTTCAGAATATGTACAAAAATATATAAGGTTTTATTTAAAAAACAGAACTTGATCCCGAAATACCCTTGAAATCTTGTTCTAGGTTGACAAACAATAGCGTAGTTTAGTTTCTCCCCTCATATAAATAAACTTTTATTTGAAACTTTTTTACATATAATGCACTCTTTTTGAGTTATAAGACTGTCTCAAGATAAAAAAACTCAACCTGTATGTTGCTCGTTTAATATAATAAGATAATAATAAATTTTATTTCAATTTTATTTAATTCTGGCTGCAAATAAAAATCGACCTTTTTAACTAAATTTAAAATTAAAATTTTTATTAATATATTGCTTTTAACTAAAGCAAAAAAAATTACTGAGCATCGAACTGAGTTCCAAGGTATCTCGTTCTCTCGGTAAATCTTTTCAATTAAATACAGGATTTCTCTCCAAAAACCGCATTTTGATATTTCTCATATTATATTTTCTGATATTAATTACTAAATAGCTTGCTCTTCTCCTTTGTTCTATCTCTCTGATATTTGATATATTTCTTAATCCTGATATTGAATTTCCTTTCTCAATTTATTATAAACATCATTCCTTATAAGATTCTCTCTAATGAATGGTTGATTCGTGTGGGCGGGTTGGCATACTTGCTGTTTCTGAATGCCTGTGTGTCTGTTCGAGTGACGTTTTACACCCTCCTTAGACTAAAGTGATAATTAATCACGTGAAATAACGTGACAGGCAGTGTCAGTTATACACAAATGAAGCCACCAAGCTTTACAAGAACAGAACACCAAGGCTTGGGCTCGTTCATTTGCGAATTTTGGCAATCTCTCTCTCCCCCTCTCTCTCTTGCCTTCATAATAATACCCATATTACTTATCTCTAACGCCATTAACGAATAATGCGGAATCATCAAAGAAACGATAAAAGCATTCATTATAAATTTATTTTATTTATTTTCTTAGAAAGACGGACTGGTAAGCGAAATAAGTAGGTTAGTACCTGGAGGCACCAAGCGATGCTCGGTAACTTCTTCCTTCAGTTAAAAGCTTTATTTTAATATTATTTTTAATTTAAAATTCTGATAAAAAGGTCGATTTTTATTTGAGAGCCGTTTTCAAATTAAAAAAAATACAAAAATATATAATATTCGCACACTGTACCCCCCCACCTCCACCCCGCTCGACCCCACCCCCGAAACCTCGCCCTACCACCGGATCCCCCACCACTGCACCCCACCTCTGCACCTGTTTTGATTCAACCATATGATTCATTTTTATTCATCCAATTGTTATAATAAATAAAACCTATCAAAATGTGTTGTTTTTTCAGAAAATTGAGACCTGCTTATGCGAAATATATTTTTAAATAAATTCTTGATTATTTTTTATTCTATTAAATAAATAAAGTTCTTTATAAAAACAATTATAAAACGTTTATTAATATTTCTAACGTTTATGGAGAACAAAATATGTTAAAATCCACAATCACAATACTTCTTCAAGGCCTTTGAGAATAAAGGATTAACCCAACCCATTGTCTGTCTGGGTACAAAAGTAAACAAAAGAGAAACCTTTTTTAAACTCCAAGATTGGGATTTGTCTACCTGAGAATAATTAATTTGATTACGAAAAAACCCATCAAAAACAATTTTGTCGAAGATGAGACCGTGACAGATCGAATTGTCAACCCAAAAACCCCCTAACCCGTGAATTTCATCAAAATCGGTAGAGTCGTTTTCAAAATAGAACCAAGATACAAATATATATACAAACAAATAAATATACAATTTTTGCTCGTTTAATAAGAGTAGATAATGAAAGGCAGTCCAAATTATTTAAATTTTTCATTCAAATTCCGACGTTTTCGGAGACCTTTTCTCTCTTCTTCAGGGTAATGAATAGTTATTAATGAGTGAGTGATAAGAACAATATTACAACATTTTCCAACATTATATATATAAATACATGGAATTTTACAGTAAAGTTAAAATTTCAAAGGGCAGGTCATCAACGGATTTGGGTAAAATACCCTTGTCACTGGGTTTGATTTTTTTTCACATTGATTAATTGTGACCCGCCCTATATGTCCTACTATTAAAGGTGTAAAATTTAATAGAGAACCCCTCATCGCCCTGCTAAGTGATGTCATTTATAGTCTTTTGGGTTATACCCAGGCGATAGAGGGATGCCACAGCTTTATGCCACCACACTCCTTCCATGAGAGTGTGATGGCCCCTGACTCTGACGGAGCCCTCCCCGACTCCAAATCGCTCCGCAATATTGCTCACCAGACTGGAGTTGCCCTTATATTTCTCAATTTTGTTTCGGTGAGCAACACCCAGTCCACTACTTAGTCAACTACAGTCAAAAACAGTTGACTAAGTACACCTTATGATATAATGGTGAAAAGTATTGTAATATTGTTGTTATCACTGAAAAGAGAGACAAATGGGAGCCAGAGTTATACTCACCCATCAATAACTATTCATTACCCTGAAGAAGGAGAGAAAAGGTCTCCGAAACGTCGGAATTTGAATAAAAAATTTAAATAATTTGGACTTTCTTTCATTATAATCTACTTAATTCATTATAAACATTATTATTATCTTAAATTATTAAATGAGCAATTCTTTGTGTACCTATAATTATACAGGGTGGGGCATAAAGATCTACCACATTTTGAAGAGGTATAAAAAAATCCAAAAAATTTAACTAGGAAAAACTGAATATATTTTTGAAAAGAACATGAAATAAATTTTATTTTTAATGTGTTTAAATATTATCAGACAAAAAAGTGAATAAATACATATTCTGTGGGACCCAAAAAGGCTAGAAATGCAAAAACTAACCTATCAAATGGAAGGGGGGGTCAAAAATGAAATTATTGCCCTTTTGACCAAACTCAACCAAATTTTGTACATAGGTTGGTCAAAAGGGCGAGAATTTCCATTTTTGAGCCCCCCTCCCCTCTCCTCATTTTAGGTGGTTAGTTTTTGCATTTTAGCTTCTGGGTGTCCACGAATATGTATACAAAATTTCGTTGAGTTTGGCCGAAAAGGTTTAGAATTTTTCATTTTGACCCGCCCCCTTTTTTCGTCTGATAATGTTTAAAAATAAAAATATTTTATGTTCATTTAAAAAATATATTCAGTTTAGCTTCTCGTTAATTTTAATTTTAATTTTATCAATAATTTAGTTACTTTTTTAAATTATCTTATATTTAATAAAATTTTAATAATTTATTTATAAACAAAATTACAAGTTATTTTTGAGAATTGATTAATTATTAACCGAGCTATGGTGGTTTTAGTTATGGTTAAGTTATTCTTAAGTAAATGAAAAATAAGATGGTGCTGGATTCCATGAATTTTCATAATTAATTTGACAAGCGAGTTGAAGAAATCGATGTAAGATGGCAGCATTGAAAAATGAACAAAGTTTAAATTCAAATATTCAAAATTTGATGATGGCCGATTTCATCTCATTCAATTAGCTATGACTAACCTATAATAATGACAATAAAAACATCATAACTCGAGTTAAATGTAAACCGATTTTCAAATTTAAGGTTTTATTTTATTCAGAATAAAATGTTTAATATTTTAATAAATAAAAGATTATCTGATAAAACTAACTATTGAGATATAATAGGTTTGTATAATTGAGATGTAGCCAACATACTCAATCTTGAGATTCTATATTCACTATAATTTTTGACTTCTTTATCTATAGCGAAGCATGGATTTTAAAACAAATATAGATAAGTTCTAGCAACTATCCGTTGCAGTTTACTGCGATTTAAATTATATTCTCCCTAAAATTTTATTATGTCGGAGGGAGTTGTCGACCCCTTTTCCCTGCAATCCTATACATAAATTTTTAAATGATCAAAGAAAAATGTATTCTTTCTAATTCTTCAAATATTTCTTGATTTTCATTTTTTCTCTCTCTCGTTTGTCGAAGCATAATAATTTTTCTTTAGCTTGTTTCGAGTTTCTCTAAATTAATAATTATTTTTTTCAATGAATGAAAATTTTATATTTATAGAATTTTTAAAATATTTTCTCCAAATGTAGCTAAAAATAATAGGGAACAAATACTTTGTTTGATAGTACTATTTTTTTTTTTTTTTTTTTAGTAGATGGGAGGTTATGCACGCTTTAATATCAAAATAAATAGCGTATTTTTGTCTCGTATTCCAGAATCTGATATAAAGCAATTTCGTAAAATGTTGCTCACCATTAAACGATCACCCGTTCTCGTAGTGCATCTTTTCTGTCTGGGGGACAACTTTTGGCGGCCGAAAAACTCGAAATTATGGAACCTTTCCAGTTTTTCGTTTATAACTCGAAAAAGTTCATATTTTATAAATAACCGTTCTATACTCAATTAAAGAAGACATAATTTTTGAGTTGATTAAAAAAAGAAATCTAAAATTGGTTTAGAAGTTCAATTTTAATGGGACCCAAAAAACAGCCCACAGGATTTGAATATCCCTAAAACTCGCACTTTTTTCGATTTTTTCCCCATTTCGACCATGATGAAGCACCATTTCCACAAAAACCATTCTATATATTTTTAAACTAGATTAAATTTGCTACAATTTAAACAAAGTTGCATCTTAATTGAATAATAGTAACCAGTGTCGCTAAGGTTGAAAAATTTAGAGCAAAAACCATGGCATTTCGGTCTACAAAAAAGCTCTTAACAAGTAAATATCGAAAAAATTATATTTTTTGAGATAATAATTGTTTTGTCAAAATATCTGTTAGTCTGTTAGTTAGTTAGTCTGTGCGTTACCAAATTTTTGTGGACAAGCTAGCTCAAAAACGAGTGTGAATATCGAAACCAAATTTCACAGGTAGTTTTGGCCCATTGAGATTAAGAGCTGATTAGATTTTGGTGCATATCGACCCAAATTTAAGGGGTGGTGGAGGGGGGTTAAAAATTAAAAATCTAGGTCGCTTGAGCAAACTCAACCAAATTTTGTATACATAATCAGTGTGCCCCTAGGAGTCTAAAAATTCAAAAACTACCCCCTCCCCTACATGATTAAAAATAATTTTATTAAATATTAATATAAGTGAGGGCCCAGGTTGTATGGTAAATTCAAGTGGATGGCCACATCAGAACACGTCATCTTATTTTAATCTTTTTAGGATCCTAGAAATTGAACATAATAAATAAATATCTTTAATTGTAAAATATTTATTAAAAATTAGGTGGGCGGTTAATTTTGCCGCTGAGTGTAGGTTACGCCATTGTCTGTAATGGAAAATCTTTTAATTAAAATGATTAATATGAAAGTTGTAACTGTATTCATTAGACGAAGACGACAAATAAATTATTCAAAACAAAAAAAGTAATATAAGTATAAAACTAATTCGTAACTGTCATTTGAAAATAATAATCACTAGAAAAAAAGCATACAATTTGTTGTACTTTTGTTGATTTATCTTCTAACATTTGTATGGTATTATTCTTGTTTCCTTCCGCTTTCCAAATATAGCAATGAATAAAACATAATATTATGAGTAATTTCAAGAAACGAAAAATTGTATATATCAGAGTTGGGAAAAACTATACACATTTCATAAAACAAAATGTTAATGAAACTCAAACTGGGATTAAGAGAGCGGAACGTTTTTGTTTCTTCTGTGTCTTGTCTTTGCTATCTATAGAGTTTGCGGAAAACAAAAAAAGAAAGTTTGTTGGATCAAGTTTTAAGGGCTCTTTTAGTGCTTGTCGCTTCACAGTCATCAATTTCGAATCACCGAGTTCTTTAACATCCCGCGCAATCAATACACCTGTCTTGGTGCTCTTTTACAATAATTAGAAATCTAGTATCTTTAAAAAGAGTAGGTAAAGTTTCGATTATCTTTGATAATGGAGGGTATGGATAAGCGAAAATTAACTGATTAGTTATGAATACAAATTGTTTAGATATCATAATAATAAGTCCCTGGAGAATCGAGCGATGCTTTTTTTGCAATTTTGAAAAAAGTCGATTTTTCAAAAGTTTATATCTCAGCTTCTATATAACTTAGAGCAGGGGTTCCAAACCGGTGGTACGCGGGAAAGATTCATGCGCATGAGTGATGTGAGCAACATGCTATTAATTTTTGACAAACTCAACACACTGAGCTTGGGACTTTAGGGACCAAACAGAACAGCCTTCACAGCAAGTGACAAAATAAACTCCTTCAAGAGAAAGTTGATCCTGTTTTGTTCACAAATACAGGAGGAGAATTTATTTGCATTTCCCATTCTATCATCATTTTTTGAAGAAAATGAAATATCTCCAATGCCAGATGTGGTTGCAGATATCATTGTTTACTTGGAAGGCCTTCAAAAAAGCTTAAGAAGTATTTCAAGATTATTCAAAAGTGGACTGGCACAGAAATTCTTTTTCGGAACCTCGCCAAATGAATTGGAACTAAAAGAAAGTTTTATCGATCTTCAGAAGATAGTTCTCAGAAGATAGTTCCATGAAAGATTATTTTAAAGAGAAATCTTTAATTAACTTCTGGATCGGATGTAAAACCGAGTACCCTTTGATCTTCCGGCAAGCTCTGCTATTTTTGATGCCATTTGTTACGAGTTACTTGTGTGAGAGTGGATTTTCTGAACTCTTTGTACATAAAAAGTAAACATAGAAGCAGATTAAGTGTTGAAGAGGACTTAAGAAACTAATGTTGATATTTTAATCACAGGCAAACAACAACAAGTTTCGCACTTAATAGACTATAAAAGTGTATTTTGTATGATGATTAATTTTTTACTGAGTTTGTACTAATTTTTTATTTGTATGTTTTTAGACCTATAGGTAATAAATAAAACTGTAAATTAATACCATTTTAATCTTTTTATTTCTCCTTTATTATAAGCATGTTTTTTTTACTTTATCCAATGCAAAGCATGGGTAAAGTATTGTAATCACTCTCGGGGCAAGCGTGGCTTCAAAGGGTCCTCAGGTAAAAACTACGGAACCCATGGACTCAATTAAAGTCACAAATTGTAGTATTCAATTAGGTTGAATTTTAGCACGTGACGGTTTTGCCAAAAATTACAAGGGGTCTCGTCGAGAGGCCAAAAAGTGCCATTTTTTCATTTAGTGCGTGCGGATGGATGTATGGATGTATGTATGGATGGATGTATGTTATCGTTTTTTTGGCCCACGATTTTTTCCACACCGTTGCACCGATTGAAATGAAATTAAAAACCTAGCATTCTTTTAACAAAATGAAGCGCTGATTAGTTTTTGGTACATATCGGTCCACAAACATTAGTACTTTATTTCAGTACTTTTTTAGTTTTTTCTAAATATCTTGAAAATGACTTAACCAATTTTGATGAAATTTAATATCCTAATTAAGTACCTTGGGGACCACAAAAAAGGTTAAATAAAGTTTTTAGTAAAATTATATTTTAAAGTACTTTACTCAAGAACATATTAATATTTCAAATGAATTTGGATAAAGTTTAGCAACGATTCGTTGCAGTTTATTTTTTTATTTTTTGGCTTTTTCGGCCATGGTAGCCATAAGCCATTTACGATACTATTTATTTTTATTTTTAAATTTGTCTCTACCTCGGGGGTCAGATTTTAGCCGGATGCCTCGAGCCGGATTCGAACTCGGGTCCTCTTGGTTAGCTGGCTGACATGCTACCGCCTAGCATACCCGACCCCATGTTATAAATAAACAAATATCTAACCATTAAATATGAAGTTTTCTCAGAATTTAATTCAAAAAGCCTTTGAACACTTTTAGAAGAGTAAATATTATAGGTTTATTAAAATATTTAGGTCTGGTATACGACAAAATTTCTCAAAAAGTCAAGTAGTACGCAGGTGCAAAAAAGATTGGGAACCCCTGACTTAGAGACTTGTTTCGTGCGGCATTCTTTTCTGTAAACCCTCTACTTTTAAGAAAAAAATTGATCATTGGTTCACACTCAAGTCCGGCTTCACATGGAGCTGCTAACTAAACCACTGTTTCAGAGAAATTTTGCCTATTTTTAAAATGCTGTCATTTCTACAGTTTTCGAAGTAGAGGGTTGATCAGGAGCTGATATTTTTGTTCAGGTATACTCTGAAGGAATCTACCCACTTTTACTTGATTGTTTCTATTTCGTTAAGTTATGGCTATCTAAAGCCGATCGATTTTTGAAAAACCGTCATTTTCAGATAGCCAGAACTTTTTTCTTTCAAATCGAAATCCTTTGAAATTTTAAGGAAGTATATTTCAATATATCCTTAAACAACCTTGAATATTTCAATTTTAGAATAGAAGTGGTTTCTGAGCTGCGAATTTTTAATTATTATCAACTTTTCGATTTAATAAGACATTTTTTGTGGTTCTATCATCAATTTTGTAATTTTAACACAAATAACTGATATTTTTCAGAAAATATATTAGAAAATGAAAGATCAAAATGGATTGTTTGAGAAAATTGAGCTGAAAAAGTACTATAATAATTTTTAATTTGATTTACTTTTTAAAATTTTAATCAAAGTTCAAATCCTAACCAAATAATCCAAAGAAGAGAATAGAAATAAAATAGAGTTTAGCAAAATCTGGGGGAAGACCAGTTCGGCTTAGGCAGTTAGAGTGTCCGGAGGCTACCTTTCTCTTAGACTAATAAATAGAAAGGCTTTACTAGGAAGAGAAATATGGTCTATTAATGGATTCATAGACCTGAAAAAGCATTCAGGATACTGCCGGAGTCAACAGGGAAACTAGAAGAACGAGAAATATTAAGGAACAGAAACAAATTCAGAGAGAAGACGACCTCACAACTATCAACTGACACTAGAAACTATAAACAGTTGAGTGATGTGTGTCACAGCAGCCAACAGCTACAAGGCATATGAGGTGCTCAGAGCCACCCATGATTTTCAACTTATACATAGAAGAAGCGATTAAAGAATTCAAAGACAAAATTGATACAGGTATAGAAATCCAAGGTCAAAAGATCGCTATGTTAAGATTTGCCGATGACATTGCCCTTCTAGGAAGCAATAAAAAAGAATTAGAGGACGCCTTGAATGGAATTAACCAAATCCTAATAGAAGAAATCAAAATGAAAATAAAACAAGAATAAAACCAAGGTCCTAGTATGTACAAAAAGAACAAACGAGACAGGAATGCATCAAAATTAATCCAAGAAAACCTAGAAGGAGTTAAGGAATTCCGCTACCTAGGAAGTAAAATAACATGGGATGGGAGGAGCAAAAACGAAATTAAATCAAGAATTGCCCAAGCAAAAATGGGGTTTAATTCAAAACAAAAACTACTATGCTCCTCCTCAATCAGCTTAGCAAACAGGAAGTTGCTATTGAAGACATATGTATGGAGCATAGCCATGTACGGGTGTGAAACCTGGACAATTGGAAAAAGCGAGAAAGAGATTGGAGGCTTTCGAAATGTGGTGCTACAGAAGAATGATCAATATCAAATTAATGGATAAAAATTACAAATGAAGAAAAGTTCTTGGAAAGAATCGGAGAAAGAAGAACCTTGTGGAAGAGTCTGAAGAAGAGAAGAGGTCACTGATGATGGGGACACACTGAGACATGGGGGACTGCTTAGGGATATCTTGGAGGGGGAGGTGGGAAAGAAAAGGGGAAGGGGAAGACCCAGATTAGAATATTTCAACCAAATAATTGGGGATATGGGATGCCAGACATTTAGAGAGGTTAAACAGCTGGCGGGGGACAGAGCTGATGTGGAGGATTAGATTAAAGCTAGCATCAAACCAGTCTGAGGACTGTATACTGAAGGATGGCTGATGGAACTGCATATGAATAAAAAAAAAATATTTTCCATTTTTTTGCTCAATTTTCTCAAACAATCCATTTTGCTCCTTATTTTCTAATATATTTTCTGAAAAATATCAATTATTTGTGTTAAAATTACAAAATTGATGATAAAACCACAAAAAATGTCATATTAAATCGAAAAGTGGATATTTTAAAAAATTCATAGCACGGAAACCACTGGTGGGGTTCAAAAATAAATTAAAATAATAAAATTTCAAAACAAAATTCGAAGAAAAATGATATTTTAAATTAGAAGATTCTCATTTAACATATAAAGAGATATCATAAATTGCTAATGAGTCCAAAATTCAGAGGGGGACTGAGAGTTGATTATAAATTATTTTATATAATACCATATTAAATTCGAGAGAAGGGGCAGGTGTATGGTAAGATCATGTGGATGGCCACATCAACTTATTTTTTTTTGGTAATAAAAAAACCTCTCCCTCTTTTTATTTATTTAATTTATTTGTGTTAAGAGCTAAAGAAGTAATAATAAAAATAATTATTGATGAATCTATCAAATGAATTTTATTAAACCAATTATTTTACATTAATTAATGTATACATTGTATTTTGCTTCGATTCCGGAGATTACTTCTCCACCATCGAGTGTCCTTATTCATCTTTAGTCCTTGTTTTTAATAAGAGGAAAAATCTAATTAGATAAAAACCTCTTTTCCGATTATTATTTCAATTCCATTATTCCCTCAATCAAGTCGATTGGTTCCAATCCTCCCAATCCTATCAAATGTTTTGTTTGTTTTTTTTTTTATAAATTTTATTAAACCAATTATTTTACATTAATTAATGTATACCTTGTATTTTAGCTTCGATTCCGGAGATTGCTTCTCCACCATCGAGTGTCCTTATTCATATTTAGTCCGTGTTTTTAATAAGAGGAAAAATCTAATTAGATAAAAAAACCTCTTTTCCGATAATTATTTAAATTCCATTATTCCCCAATCAAATCGATTGGTCATTCACCTCTCTCCTCCTCTCCTCTATAGAATGTTTTTAATAGATATTTCAAAAATTAATATTCATCTCATCCTGTTTGTGGAATTTAATTAAATTAAAATTGATAATATTTTCTAGCAATGATGAAAGCATGATGAAAAGCAATAAATAAATAAACATCTTGAACTGCCGTTGGGTGTATTTATTATTATCATTATTATCATTATTGGAATAAATAAATAATTTTTTGTTATTTCTGTTTATTATTTTGTACCTATTCAGGTGTCTGGTTGGGGGGAGGGGGGAAACAAATTAATACAGCAATCATGCTACTAACTACTTATATTTTATGTTTATTTATTATTTCAGTTAATTATTATTTTTGCTTTCAAAGAAACTTTAACTAATTATGTTTAATTAAAAATGAATATTCATACAATATGTGCATTGTGTGGTATATAAATATATAAAGGGTGGTTAAAAGTCATTTTTGAACACTGAGAAGTACAAGAATCATATAAAAACAGATGCGTAAGCCACACGGGGTCACAACCCCCCTCCCCCCCCCCAAGGACAGGGCTCATGGGATGAGTAAGGGCAACGACAAACCGTTTCTTATGGCAAACTAACTGTAATTAAATATATCTCATTTGTTTAATCAATAATTATTTTCTTTATTAATTTCTTGAAGTACCTTTTTAGTCCAATTAAATTTTTCTCAGGGACCTCTCGCGGAGAGTTTTAGGATAGTTATAATTTCTACGACTCTATGTTTTTTGGTGTGCTGAATCCGAATCTGAGGTTTACTAACAAAATTTCGTGACGGAATATTGTCAAAATGCAAAAAAAAAAAGAAAAATCTCATTTTTTTTGGTGTTTTTTAAGCAGCAATTAAAACGATAGTTATTCGTAAATAACATTCCTTTTCAAAATGAAGTTCATAAAATGCCCAATAACTTCCCTCTCACCCCCACCCCCGAAACTCCGCTATACCCCTGATTCCCCACCACTGTGCCCCACCTGTGAATTGAGTGATTCAACCATATGATTCATTTTATTCATCCAGAATGAAGAATAAATAAAACCTATCAAAATGTGTTGTTTTTTCAAAAATTGAGACCTGCTCAGGCGAAATATATTTTTAAGTAAATTCTTGATTATTTTTTATCTCTGCTTAAATGAATAATGTAAATCTTAATAAAAACAATTATAAAACGTTTATTAATATTTCTAACTTTTTAGGGGAGAACAAAAATATGTTGAAATCCACAATCACAACACTTCCTTCATAGGCCTTTGAGAATAAAGGATGAACCTCCGACCGATTAATGTTCTGTCTGGGCACAAAGAATAAGAGTATCCTTTTTTTAAAATCCCTGAAAGAATGGGATTTGTCTCACCTGAGAATAATTGATTTGATTACGATAAAATCCATCAAAAACAATTTTGTCGTAGTATGTAGACCGTGACAGATCCAATTCGTCACCCCAAACCCCTAACCCGTAATTTATTAAAATCGAAGCCGTTTTCAAAATATAACCAAATATATAAAATAAGAGTAAACAAATAAATATAATAATTTTTAAATTATTAATAAGAGAGATATATTAATAAATATATATATATATATATATATATGCAATTTTTGCTGTTTAATATATAGATAAGAAAAGATAAGATTTATAATTTTTATATCAACGATAAAATAATAAGCCAAATTAGAAATACCAATTATTTTATTAAAAGAAAGCTACGGAACGTTTGTATCGACTAGGTCTAGACTCTAGATGGATCTAGTTGAAAGTTTTTGTTTCTTGCCGAGAGTAGCAGAGTGACATCATTGAAGAAACAAAGAGATTGTCTTCTGCTTGATGTATATGTTTATTTCTACCAAGCAGAATAATAAATCTTTTGCTTCTCTTGATTATCCCTATAGGTTTGAAAAATGATTTAAAAAACCAGTATCATATTTATTTGAACGATTAAGGGAGAAACTTTTGTTTCATTTTTCCTGCCCCACACTGCTGTTATCTTTTTATTAAACCTGCCACACAATAATAATTTAGATGAATAATTCTACAAAAGAATAATTATGATATGTATTATACTTTTAAGGGAATACTAATTGTAAATTAGCCATAAATACTAAAAACATTTTTGCTTACATTATCAAAGGAAATAAGATTGTTTTATTAATTAAGAATAAAATAAATAAATAAAAATAAAAATTACAGAATATATTTTAGCTAGATATTTTTTATTTATTTATTTATTTATTATACCCTTTATGCTGAGAAACAATGTTAGCAATTTTTTTTATAATAAAATAAAGAAATATAGATATATAGATGAGTTTTAAATTAATGATAGCTAAAATAAAAAAAAGTGTTAATTTTTCTACCAATTAATTAATCTGTATGAATTTTATAGAAAAGGGCGGGGTTAAAAAATATTTGATTTGGAAAATAATTGAATATAATTGTTGTAAGTCGTTAGCAATGCTTAAACCTTTGTCATTATTTTTGTTATTTAATTGCTGTTACAACAAACCACTTGTTTTGTAGGATAAAGTCTTTTTAAACCATTTCCTCTATCCCAGTGACTTCAACCGGTGGTTCGCGGAACCCCTGGGGAAGTAGTTGTGAGGTTTCATAGTAATATTGTGTTTTATGGATTTTTAAACGCGAAGAAATCAAAAGTAATAAAATAACCGTAATGGATCGTTAAACTTTATCCAAATTCATTTGAAATATTAATATGGTTCTTGAGTAAAGTAATTTTAAAATATAATTTCACTAAAAACTTTATTTAACCTTTTGTAGTCCCAAGGTACTTAATTAGGATATTAAATTTCATCAAATTGGTTCAGTCATTTTCAAGATATTTAGAAAAAACTAAAAAGTACTGAAATAAAGTACCAATGCTTGTGAACCGTATGTACACAACAAAACTAATCAGCGCTTCATTTTGTTAAACTAATGGTAGGTTTTCAATTTCATTTCAATCAGCGCAAAGGTGTGGAAAAAATCGTGGACGAAAAAACGATAACACACATACATACATCCATCCATCCATCCCCAATGCACTCTCCAAAAAAATGGCACTTCTTAAGCCTTTCGACGAGATTCCAGGTAATTTTTGCAAACCGTCACGTGCTAAAATTCAACTATTGAATGTTCCTCTGGATTTTGCACTTTAATGGATTCAAGGGTCTGTAAAATTCAATTTTTTTGAGGATCCTTTGAATGATATTGCCGCGAGAGTGATTCAATTGGATAGCAAAAAAAAAAAATTAAAGAACACACCCACTGCAAACAGATTGTTCTCGTTGCCTGTTTGTTAGAAATCTCATAATAATTTCAATATTTTCATTTCTTTTCCTGTTGGTTTTTCAAAATTACTCTATCAATATCAAAATTATACTGCCACTTTTGCTACATTATAATTTTACTTCTATTCAAGTAATCAAATACTATTCTCTTTTATTAACAACATTTATTTATATTGAAACATTTTATCAATGTGATTAGTATCATGTTCTGCTTTATATTTAAAATCATGGAGCCAGTTTTCCATTCTATGCATTTATTTTTTTTATGCGTCGTACAATTGGAAATAAATATCAAAATTAAGGCAGTTTACTACAGATTCTAGAATTAGACGTTTGAGAATAGCGTCATGAACTGACGTTCATATCATATGGCTTAAAGGCACTTCGTAAAGTCTTGAGTGGATAGTGGATACCGTGACCCGCCAAGCTCTCGTGTGTAAATGATTAGCAATAATTATTTAATTTTATTATTATGATAGCTCATTTTTATTATGGATCGATGGTACAAAAACGGGTCAAGTCTAGAAATCGAAGACAGCGGTAAATCGAGATGATAGTACTGAAAGCTGTAGTGAGTGCACCGTTTGGCAGACGGAAAACAAAAGGAAATGATGATAGAAAAGGGAAAAAGCGGAAATATGACAGCGACTATCTGCGAATTGGGTTTTCATTTTACTTGGGGATGAGTCGGAACCTAAACCACTTTGTATTATATGTAACGAAGTTCTTGCCAACAGCAGTTTAAAACCATCACTTCTTTTCGCAGACGACATTGAAACAAAACGATCCGACGTCATCAAAAGTTTCATTAACGACTACATAGGGGGCTCGTCAAATTTTTTCGGACCTCTCTTTTTGGTTCGCGAGAAAAAGGTTGGGAAACACCGTGCTCTATCCCCTTTGAAACAATCGGATTGTCACCTCTCTGCTTACACCCGCTCCATGAATAAACCCCAAAATAGCCCCCACAACTCGAACCCAAAAGCATTTGATCCCTCTATAACGCAACTTTGCTCCTTAACTCAAAATTTACTTTACAAAGAAATTACAAAAAAATAGAATAAGAAAAATATAATTAATCTCCCAACCCCTTTTTGAACTCGATTTGTCCTTTGCAACTTATTAATTTACTGCTAGCTACCCTTATGGATGTCAGCATCGCAATCTTTTCCTTACATGTTATTTGGATTTGCTAGAGAATGGAAAATGGAATTTCTAATGGTTGAATTCATTATCTGAAATTACAGAAGTCGACTCAATTTCTAGTATGATTATTCGTATTATAAATGATTTTTATTGTTTTGTTCGTGTCAAGGCATTTTTGTACCATTTGGATGGCAGCAGACTTGATGATGGCTGGCAGTGTTGGCCAAAACATGTTTCGATGATTTCCCTGAGTACTTTGCACGTGAAGAGAGAGCTGTCCAGAATTTTTCGGACAGGAAATGAACCACTTTTTTCAAAAAATCTCAGTTTTTCCTCTCATAGTACGAAAACCAACTAATTCTAGAAACTTGATTTCTCTCTCATTCTCTAGGAGATTTTGTTTTACTTGAACGTTTGCATTGGACTACTACTTTTTGAGATAAACTCTTAGATTTTAAAGATATCCAGATTTTTTAACATGACGCTTTTAAGTGTTTCGGGTCATATCCCGCCCGAACGAAAAATTCGGGGACATCTACAAATCTGAGACTTTCATGAAAAAGAGCAGCCCAAGTAAAAATTCTAGCTAATAACATTTTCTAGAGAATGAGACAGAAATTAGCGATTTCTAGGATTAGTAGCGAGTTAGAACCGAGCAAAAACTAAAATTTTTTGCAAACAAAAGCCAAAATCCCCCCAACGAAACACACACACACACACACACACACACACACACACACACACACACACACACACACACACACACACGTGTGTGGGACTGGTTAACATTATTCAATTAAGAGGAAACCTTTTGTTTACGTTTTAGCAAATTTAATCTAGTTTTAAAATGTATAGAATGGTCTTCGTCGAAATCGTGCTCCATCGCGGTCGAAATGGGAAAAAATCGAAAAAGTTTGAGTTTTTGGGTTAAAGTCCAAAAATTTCGAGGTTTTTCGGCCACCAAGAGTTGTCCACACTTTCGAGGTGGCAAACTTAGATTTGGCATGCCGACACCATACCAAACGATCCTAGAAAAAAAATATTTTCCCGCAATTAATCTAAGCTGAAACCCCCTATATATACTGGGCTATTGCGGGGTTTTCTAACAAAATGTATAAATCGACCTGAAATTTTTGAATTGCTATAACTCCAGACGATTTGAAGATAAAATCGTAAATGTATATTTCGATTTTAAAGAAAATTGAACGTTCTATAACTTCTTGTCAGAGGACTTTTACTGTAAAACGAAAGACTGATGTGATAGAGACAAAAGTTTGACGAAAAATCGAGGAATTTTTTGACGTGACAACGTCTTATAATTCGATGAAGCCGGCTGCACTCTCGAAAAAACATGACTCATCTGAGGCGTTTCATTTAAGGCTTGAAGTGCAAGCGAGAGCGCAGAACGAGCAAGGAGCTAAGGCGGAACAGCTAGGCTAGAAAAGCAGGAGTGGGGGTGTTCCAGTCAAGACAGGCATTTCTCCTCCAGCTGCCATCGTGTGAAGGGCACAAAACCTTCTTCCCATCTGAACGTATGTTAATAGTATCCATCTTTAATACGTTCTTTATTATTACCAGTGATATAAAAACAAGTTTGATTTTCTTTATATATTTTTTGTTTTTTATTAAAAATTATGTAGGAAAGCCGAATCAATTATTAGAGAGGCGTTAAATGACAGTGGAGGAAAATTTATGAAAAAAAATACAATGAAATATATTTGACTCATCTTTTAATGATGGACTTTAATGAATCACACTCGAATATTTTCTTCATTAAATGACCATATTTTAAATAATCTCCCAATGGAAAACCATATAGTATTACTAATTAAAGTATTTCAAAATATTATTTTAAAATAAGATTACACTATATAACAAAAAGAGTTATGTAGACAAAAGTAAATCGAAAAGAATATTTTTTAACAAGTTAACTCATTTTCAAGGATATTAAATATAATATTGTTTCAACTTTTTCTACAATCATACCTGATTCAAAAACTATATTTTTGGTATTTCTATAATATATATTTAAATTTTTTTATTTGTTTTTGACTTAATTAATTCTTAATCTTTGAATTGTCAAAAAACATTGGTTTAATAAATGTTGAATGTCTGAAATGGTAGTATGATTGATTTTAGTATAAATGTACGGCATAGTGCTTACCATTCACTAGTAGTTTCTTGTGACAGCATAAATATCTTTCACTACCATCGGTAGTCCGACTTGCAGATCTGATACCGATTTTTTTCATACATTAACGATATTCATGGTGAATATCTCAAAACCATACAGGAAGAGATAAAATTAAATAAAAGCAAACTCTATGTCAAATTTTATAAGATTTAATTTTAATGGAATAATATTTTTCTATGAACCATCGTTTTTGAGATATAAGTAAAACAACAAAAACGGGTACATTTCCACCCACTCCGCCCCTAAGCCCGGTCACCTAGGACTGAGACTTTTAGTATTTTACCTTTTAACTACTCCAAACACATTCCATGAGAAAAAATTCTACCCTCCTTAATGTTATTTTTTCTATACCCCTTTTTGAGCGTTCGTTGACTTGGACTATATGTACCTCATGTAGTTACATTATATTTATAGACCTGAAGAAGCTGTAATAAAACAGTGAAACTACGCTATTATTAGTTTGATACAACACAATATTAATATTGTTCCTTTTCCTCTGAAAAATTGATATCTACTCTTATTAAACAAGCAAAAATTGTATATTTATTTATATATATATATATATTTGTATCTTGGTTCTATTTTGAAAACGACTCTACCGATTTTGATGAAATTCACGGGTTAGGGGTTTTTGGGTTGGCAATTCGATCTGTCACGGTCTCATCTTCGACAAAATTGTTTTTGATGGGTTTTTTCGTAATCAAATTAATTATTCTCAGATAGACAAATCCCAATCTTGGAGTTTAAAAAAGGTTTCTCTTTTGTTTACTTTTGTACCCAGACAGACAATGGGTTGGGTTAATCCTTTATTCTCAAAGGCCTTGAAGAAGTATTGTGATTGTGGATTTTAACATATTTTGTTCTCCCTAAACGTTAGAACTATTAATAAACGTTTTATAATTGTTTTTATAAAGAACCTTATTTATTTAATAGAATAAAAAATAATCAAGAATTTATTTAAAAATATATTTCGCATAAGCAGGTCTAAATTTTCTGAAAAAACAACACATTTTGATAGGTTTTATTTATTAACAATTGGATGAATAAAAATGAATCATGTGGTTGAATCAAAACAGGTGCAGGAGGTGGGGTGCAGTGGTGGGGGATCCGGGGGTAGGGCGAGGTTTCGGTGGTGGGGTCGAGCGGGGTGGAGGTGGGGGAGGGGGTACAGTGGGCGAATATTATATATTTTTGTATTTTTTTTTAATTTGAAAACGGCTCTCAAATAAAAATCGACCTTTTTTATCAAAATTTTAAAAATAATATTAAAATAAAGCTTTTAACTGAAGGAAGAAGCTACCGAGCATCGCTTCGGTGCCTCCAGGTACTACCTATTATATTTATAGTATTTGTCAAAAGAAGAGTCCACAATATCTCTCCAAAATCTTTTAAAAATTTTTATTCTTTTTCTCTGATTTTTAATTTTAATTTTTTAATTTTTATCTGTCTTTGATAATGCGCTTATTTTTGGAAGAGGTTCATATTTTTTAAGATCTGACATATTTTTGTATAATATACTTAATGCTTTTGAAAGGAGAAAAAAAATTGCCTTTAAATGAAAATTTTTATAATTATAAATTGTGGTGTTTTTTGAGGCTCTTGAAAAACCTTGAAAACAGATGTAATAGTCTTCGTTAGGAAAAAGGAAATAAAATTTCTTTATATTCTAACAAATTTATTTTCATGAAAAACTACTAGTAAGTAGGTGAAGTAGTAAGGTAGTAGGTAGTAATAACATCACTTATTGCAAATTATAGTTAAATATATATATAATTTAAGAAAAATAATTATATAAACAATATAAGATTTAAAACAATTAATTATATATATGATATATTCACTAATATTGACATATACTATATTAATAATACTTATAACACAAAAAAGCCTCCAGCTTTCTTGATTAAAATGTTATTAATTGTAAAAAGAAAATAACATTCTACACATATATATGTAATATATTATGAAAGTGTTTTAAGAAGAATAACTATAGAAAACAACTTATATAACTGATATTGACATACTATATTAATAACAAAATACCTCCAGCTTTTTGATTAAAATGTTATTATTTGTAAAAAGAAAATGACATTCTACACAGACATATGTACTATATTATGAAAAGCTTGGACTGATGATGGTGTGAGAATATCCGCCGAAACGTCTCATAAGTTTTTCATGAAAATAAATTTGTTAGAATATAAAGAAATTTTATTTCCTTTTTCCTAACGAAGACATTACATCTGTTTTCAAGGTTTTCAAGAGCCTCAAAAAACACCACAATTTATAATTTTAAAACATTATAGTACCATATCTAAATGAAAATTTTTATTTTTCCTGACAGAGACGATGTTTATGAAGTGCATGTTTTATAAAAAAAATTAAATTATATTTTTATTTTTTGTTCTATTTTTTTTTGTATTGAGATTTACAACTGGTTTGTTTATCATGATATACATACATAATAATATGTATATAATTTGTAACAGTACACAATGTTGTTTTCATATAATATGCGCAATAATAATAAATTTATTTTATAATAGATTTTTACAATTTATATTTTAAGAGAGAAAACTAAAGGAAGTTTCGCTCTCTTCTTTTTAGTTGTTTAAGCGAGATTTATGGCAATTTAACAAATAAAGAAACGCTCTTTCTGCAAATTTAGTCGATTATAAAAATAAATAAAATGTCGTAATGGCAAATAATTTTTGAGAAAAATGCCCGTGATTCATGTGAGTTCCGGCTCGCGAGGGCTGAGGGGCTCTCTCCTGGATGGAGGGCGCAGCAGCCCCGGGGCCGGGGGCGCAGCCACCCCGGGGGCGCCGCCATCCATCACAAGACAACCAAGCCCCACGTCCGCCCTTTTGCTTTTCACTTACGTCCGTCCGTCCGTCCTCCTTTCGGCAATCCAAAGTTTCCATCGCCCACGCATATACCCGTAGAGAAGCAGGGAGGGGGTGTTTACCCCGGAAAACTCGAAAGAAAAATAGCCAAGATAAAAAATTATAGATTTTTATGTATATTTGACAATTGCCAACACCCAGCTGGAATTTATTTATGGCTACTATTTCAATTAAATTGAATTGAGGAATAAAATTTATTATAGTATTTGGAAAAAGAGAAAAAGAAATTGAAGGAAAAAGTGGAGCTTTTTCAATCAATACTCTATTTACAGTTTTTGTTAATGATAAATACCTATCTAGATGTGATATTCATTGTGATTCAATATTTTTAACCGAATTCAAAAAAGGAGGAGGTTATCAATTCGATTGAATTTTTTTATATCTATGTTATTCGATTTCTTCGCCAACTGTGAACCGATTTTGATGATGTTTTTGCATTGGATTCAGTCTAGTTCCCGATTGGTCCCGTTTTTTTCATTGCGATTGGATCTTTTTTGTAATGTATCTTCACGCACAATTTCTTTGTTTATGGACCGATTTCAGCTGATTCTTCTTTTTATTGGAAAAATGGAACCCTAGGGGTAGTCCCATATTAATTTGGTCAAGTTCTGATGATATGATCAATGACAAAATAACGGAAATATCCAATTCTTATGAGCAAATAATCGAAATTATAATAAATGAAAATTTTTTATAAAAAATCATTCATTTAAAACCCGCTAACGTTTCGGGATAATTTTTCTATTTATGAATTGAATTTTATTATCAATTTCTGATCCGTTCGCCTGAATCTTTCTCTTAGGAGATGCATGAAAGGTATTATCATAAGTCGCTATTCTTAACATCACTAAAAAAGAAAACTTTTTGAAGTCGGTGCCAAACATATACATTTTATGGAATCGCACTCGATCGGATCTTACTTAGTTCGTTTGGCGTGTGTAATGAAAACAACATCGAGTAAGCTCGCTTGAGATATCATCATCATTGAGTATACAGTCCTAAGACTGGTTTGATGCAACAATCCGTCTCCACTCGACTCTGTCCCCCGCCAGCTGTTTAACCTCTCTAAATGTCTGGCATCCCATATCCCCAATTATTTGGTTGAAATATTCTAATCTGGTTCTTCCCCTTCCCTTTTCTTTCCCACCTCCCCTCCAAGATATCCCTAAGCAGTCCCCCATGTCTCAGTGTGTGCCCCATCATCTGACCTCTTCTCTTCTTCAGACTCTTCCACAAGGTTCTTCTTTCTCCGATTCTTCCAAGAACTTCTTCATTTGTAATTTTATCCATCCATTTGATATTCATCATTCTTCTGTAGCACCACATTTCGAAAGCCTCTAATCTCTTTCTCTCCGCTTCTCCAATTGTCCAGGTTTCACACCCGTACATGGCTATGCTCCATACATATGTCTTCAATAGCAACTTCCTGTTTGCTAAGCTGATTGAGGAGGAGCATAGTAGTTTTGTTTTGAATTAAACCCCATTTTTGCTTGGGCAATTCTTGATTTAATTTCGTTTTTGCTCCTCCCATCCCATGTTATTTTACTTCCTAGGTAGCGGAATTCCTTAACTCCTTCTAGGTTTTCTTGGTTAATTTTGATGCATTCCTGTCTCGTTTGTTCTTTTTTTGTACATACTAGGACCTTGGTTTTATTCTTGTTTATTTTCATTTTGATTTCTTCTATTAGGATTTGGTTAATTCCATTCAAGGCGTCCTCTAATTCTTTTTTATTGCTTCCTAGAAGGGCAATGTCATCGGCAAATCTTAACATAGCGATCTTTTGACCTTGGATTTCTATACCTGTATCAATTTTGTCTTTGAATTCTTTAATCGCTTCTTCTATGTATAAGTTGAAAATCATGGGTGACAGCACACATCCTTGTCTTACACCTTTTTTTATTTTGGCTTCTCTGTGTTCATCACCAATATTTATAATTGCCGTCTGGTTTTGATATAGATTGTAGATTAGTCTTCTCTCTGAATTTTATTCCCGCCTGTTTTAATATTTTAAACATAATTTCCCAATTGACATTATCGAATGCTTTTTCTAGGTCTATGAATCCGATGTAGACAGATTCTTCCCTGATAAAAGCCCTTTCTATTATTAGTCTAAGAGAGAGAATTGCTTCTCGGGTGCCTCTGTTTCTTCTAAAGCCGAACTGGTCTTCCCCCAGATTTTCTTCAACTCTTTGTTCTATTCTTCTCTGGATTATTTTGGTTAGGATTTTGGAGGCATGTGAGGTTAGGCTAATGGTCCTGAAATTTTCACATTTATCCGCGCCTGTCTTTTGGGAAGTGTGACTATTTTGTTTTTTTTGGAAATCTTTTGGGATGATTCCCAATTTATAGATTTTGCTAATTAGTTCAAAGAGTTTGTCAAGTGCCTTTTCCCCAGAGTTCTTTAGGATTTCAGCTTGTATATTGTCTATTCCGGAGTGCTCTATTATTTTTTAAGTTCCTTCAAAGCTGTCTCTGAATTCTGACCTGAGTATGGGGTCTCCTAATTCGTTTTCGTCCACAGATTCTTCTTCTTCTATTGGGTTCGTTGTTTTTTCTTCTCCATAGAGTTCTTCTAGGTGTTCCTTCCATCTATTTGCCTGTTCGTTTTTCGCTTAGAATAATGTGGCCTCCTTATCTCTTATGTTCTTGCTTTTTGGCTTGTCTTCTTGAAAATTTCTTTTATTGTCCTAGTAGGCTACATCAACTTTTTCCCAATACTAGATTTTCGTTGACTTCTTTACATTTTCCTTGAATCATTTTTTCTTTTGCTTTTCGCTACATTCTCTTAGTAACTTTCCATCTTAATTTTTTATATGTTTCTTTCCCGTCTTCGTCTTTTCTGTTCTTAAATTTTCTTTCGTTCGTCAAACAGTTGCAGTATTTCGTCTGTTATATATATATATGTATATATATATGGCACCGACTTCAAAAAGTGATTTCCATGTAACAATTTCCTCGTTTAGTTGTAACTAAATAAGATAATTATTTTATAACTTTTAGTGGATGTTAATTTTATTTTTGAGTTCTTATTATTTTATTTGTTGAATTTAATTTTTTTGAAGTCGGTTTTTTTCTAAAAATTGTTTTTATTTTTCTCTTTTTAGTGATGTTAAGAATAGCCACTTATGATAATACCTTGACTGCATCTCGTAAGAGAAAGATATGGGCGAAGGAATCAGAAATTGATAATAAAATTCAATTCATAAATAGAGAAATTATCTCGAAACGTTAGCGGGTTTTAATTGAACGTTTTAAGATTGTTTGATTTTTTTAAAATATTTTTAACCGACTTCAAAAAAGGAGGAGGTTCTCTATTCGACTGAATTTTTTTTTTTTTTTTTTTTTTGTGCCTATGTTACCTCATATCTCCGCCAATTGTTAACCGATTTTGAAATTTTTTTTGCATTGGGTCCAGTCTAGCTTCCGATTGGTCCCATTTTTTTTTCGTTTTTTTTTCATAGGTATTAGACCTTTTTTATTAGGTTTGTTTAGACCTAACCTCTTTGTTTATGAACCGATTTCGATGGTTCTTTTTTTATCCGAAAGGGGGTGTCTTAGGGATGGTGTCATATTAATTTGGTCAAGTTCTGATGATATGATCACTATTAATAACATCACTAAAAGAGAAAAATAAAAATAATTTTTAAGAAAAAATAAAAACCGACTTCAAAAAATTAAATGCAACAAATAAAATACACTAAAAGGTATAAAATAATTATTATCTTATTTAGTTACAACTAAACGACGAAATATTAACATGAAATTACTTTTTGAAGTTGGTGCCAAACATATACCTTTTATGAATCGCACTCGACGGATCTTACTTAGTACGTTTGGAGGTATGCTCGCTTATAGGTATAGTTAGTTTGGCACCGACTTCAAAAAGTAATTTCATGTTAATATTTCGTCGTTTAGTTGTAACTAAATAAGATAATAATTATTTTATACCTTTTAGTGTATTTTATTTGTTGCATTTAATTTTTTGAAGTCGGTTTTTATTTTTTTCTTAAAAATTATTTTTATCAAAGTCGATTAATAAAATTAATTTAAAATATATATGTTCTAGTGATTGACTAAATTGTCCTCATATATGTCAGTTAGAGTTAGTTATTCCAAATTAAACTAAACCTTTCAATATTTCAATTGGATTAAAGGATTATTTTCGTAAAGCTCGAGGAAATAAAATATCGTATCCTAGAGAGGGAATTTAATTGGGAAACATGACTGGACGAGTTTCGCAATTAGATTTTAATTCACTCTGGATGCATGGACAGACGTGGGGCTGGGCTGGCTAAATGTCGAGAATTTTAAGAAGGGGTCGAAACTACCTACGGATTTCCAAGAAAATGAAAAATTCACCCTTGGTTAGATAAATCTCTCGCAAATTGATATGATTTTAACTCAACGACCGTATAAATTTAGAACATCATCAGAATTTGAGTACAAAATCTGTCAGTTGAGAATCGAAAAGAAAATATCCTTGTTATAAATGTGTTCATTGAGTGTTCTATTGATGTGTCTGAACATTTTAGATTCAATGAGCATGAAATTAATATTTCTATTTATTTCCACTCTCATTTTTATTTTGTAAAACAATTTTTATCAAAAGTGACGAAAATGATATAAAAATCAAAAGATGAAATATCAAATAGTAAAATTGAAATATTAATAAGATTTTCTTTCAATTTTTCCTCTCACTCACTTATTATCTATCTATCTATTGTACTCTTATTAAACGAGCATAAATTGTATATATATTTATATATTTGTTTGTATATTTGTATCTTAGTTCTATTTTGAAAACCCTCTACCGATTTTGATGAAACGAACTCTATTAACAAGTTTTGAGGATGAGAAACAGCGATCTGGCTAGGTCTGGACCTCGACAAATTTAATCTTAATTGATCTTTTCTTAATTCAAGTATTTATTGATAGATGAAAATCTCAATTAAAATATTTGTTTACATTTTTTACTTTATTTCAATTATATTTTATTTATTAATTGGTTTTTTAATTTTAAAACCCACTAATACTTTATACCAAATATTGTTATATATTAGAATTTGCTAATTTAATTGGTATAAATTCCTCTTATTGAAAAAATACGGACTAAAAAATATTATCGCAAGGTAGAAGATCAAGTACAGTCGATGGTGGGAAGTAATCTCCGAAATCGAAGGCTCAAATACAATGTATACATTTTAATTCATAAAAAATTGCCTCAATAAAATTATTATTTATTTCATATTTAATTAGATTGAATTTTAGCACGTGACGGTTTTGCCAAAAATTACATGGAGTCTCGTCGAGAGGCCAAAAAGTGCTATTTTTTCAGAAAGTGCGTGCGGATGGATGGATGTATGTTATCGTTTTTTTCGTAGACGATTTTTTCCACATCGTTGCACCGAATGAAATGAAATTAAAAGCCTACCACTCTTTTAACAAAATGAAGCGCTGATTAGTTTTTGGCACATATCGGCCCACAATTATTAGTACTTTATTTCAGTACTTTTTTGTGTTTTTTCTAAATATCTTGAAAATGACTTAACCAATTTTGATGAAATTTAATATCCTAATTAAGTACCTTGGGAACACAAAAAAGGTTAAATAAAGTTTTTATTAAAAGTATATTTTAAAGTACTTTACTCTAGAGTAAGATAGTACTTTTTTAAAATTCTTTATTTTAAGATTTATTCATTTGATCGGTTTAATATAACTCACTTAAACTTGATTAAGTAAGAATGGATAGGCTTCTCTCTGTGAAATGATAAAAATTTGGGGGGAAATTTTATAAATAACCATAGCAACTGCATTGATTTCTTATCAGTTATCTTTGCTGAAGACATAGAGGAATCGACTTAAAATCAAAAATAGCGATTGATTCTCATCTAATAACTTAAGGAATAGCAATTCGACATTGGATTTTTGACTGTTTCGTTATTATTCGGTAACCATTGCTGAAGACATGGAGGAATTGGCTTTAAAATCAAAAATAACAATCGATTTTTATCTAATACTAGAAGAATAACCCTACTGCATTCCATTTTTGATGTTTTGACTATTAATGGCAATCTCAAGCTTGAGTTATTTACCATAAAAGAATTTAGTCTTTTTGATTTTAAATCGATTCTTCCACGTTTTCAGTAGAGGTTGCCATTAATAGTCAAAACATCAAAAATGGAAATGCAATAAGGTTATTCCTCTAGTATTAGATAAGAATCGATCGTTATTTTTGATTTTAAGCCAATTCCTACATGTCTTCAGCAATGGTTACCAATAATAACCGAAACGTTTAAAATTCAATGTAGAATGGTTATTCCTCGAGTATTAGATGAGAATCGATAATTATTTTTAATTAAGTCAACATGCACTGCAAATAGCAAGTGATATCTGATTAATAATAAAGGAATAAACATATCAATATTTCAAATGAATTTGGATAAAGTTTAGCAACGATCCGTTGCAGTTTATTTTTAAAATTAAGAAATTTACTTCTAAAACATTTTTGTATTCAGTGTCCTTTGTAAAGTCCTGAAGATGTGGTTATACCCCGAAATATAATTTTATAGAGTCGTGCTAAACAAGCATATGATCTTTTATTTTGTGAAACCTACCTAGTATTTTATATTTAAAAGTTTATAAAGTTTCTAAAATTTTTCAAAATTTTCTTTACTTTATTTAAAATGTTTCACCAAGAACCCACACCATAACAAAATTTTAACTCATCTATGGAGAGGAGCCTCTAAATATTCTCTTGCTACCCTGGATGCAATTCAGAAACGAGCCGTCAGGCTAATTAACGAGTTCCACCCGCACCGACTCCCTCGACTCGCTGGCTCATCGAAGAGATGTCTCTGCCCTTTCCCTTTTCTATAGATACTATCACGGCAGGTGCTCTGATGAGATAAAAATCAATACCTCCCCCAAAGCATGCGGTGCACGCAGCACACGTCTTGCCGACTCCCAACACTCTTTCGCGGTCAAATCACCGAAAAGTGCCGGACCACTTCATTCGCGAATGCCATATATCCCCAACGACTTCAAGGAACTGGAACTCTCTTCCAGCCTCTATCTTTCCCAGCACCTATAATCTTCAAACCTTCAAAACTGGAGTGCATAGACACCTACGTCCGCACCCTCCCCACTTTAATCAACTTTCTTCTCTTCGGTAATGCAAGGGTCTTTTCGAGATCCATAGGGGCTGCATTTCACTGGTGCACCCCTTCTTGCATTCGATTGCATTAAAAAAAAAAAAAAAAAACGTTTATTTGTGCAATAATATCGTATTCTTTAAATGAAAAATTCAGTCGAATTGAGAACCTTCACTTTTTTGAAGTCGGTTAAAAACTAGAACATGTTCCATGGCAGCCCCTTGGTCTCTCACTCTCTCAAGCCTTTTTCATCAATGCCCTTTTTTTCTATCTCTCCTAAACAAAGTCATTAAAATATTCATTAAGTGGGTTGGCTGATGGTTGTTCGTCTTCTTTGAAATGAATTTATTATGTTAGAAATAGAACGAGACGACGAAGTGCTATGCTGCTTGAAATTATATTCATTCATCAGCAACAGCAGCACCAGTGTCTAGAAGAGTCTTTTATATCAAATTAATTAATAAATAATAAGTAAGCACAGTGGATTAGACAATGCGAGTCACTTCTCCAAGAAATACAACATCGTCGTCTTTGCTTTTTAATTAAAT
>JALMQS010000099.1:103568615-103602445 GCA_024734495.1 Forficula auricularia
ACCGTGAGGAGTATTAAATAAATAACTACGTTTTTAATTCTAATTTCACCAAATTTCCATTAATTCTAGCTATTTTAATTTTTAATTATATTCAAAAAATAAACCAGTTAAAGTGTAAGAAAATAAGTGAATTTTTTGTTATACTCGTATAAACCTACTCGTCTTACCGGAGGCGCTTATTAAATGAGGAATTCATAATGCGAATTAATTAAACTAGAGCATCTTTATGTACCGTCAGGCCACTGACACTTATGTACCTGTACATACACGTGAACATTTATTTAATCATACCTATAGATACTTATATTATGTTTAATTATAGCTTTACACCAAATCCAATATTAAATAAAATGCTTTTGCTGAGAGTTGTTGAATTTAATATATTATAATTTAATATATTCAAAATTTAATATATCGTGTAATAAATCAAAGAATATGGCCTCTGCTTGATGCGAATAATTAATCAGACATATAGAAATATAAGAAATTTATACTATAAGAGACAAATACAAAATTAGATATAGTCGTTTCATTGCTATAAGATTTTTGAAAATTTTCAAAAGTCGAAAACAAAATATTATAATCAAAATATGAGCCGTTTATTTTGAAAGTGGCCTAAGTCCATTTTTTGTAATTTCGAGATATTTATAATTATATTTTTATAAATATATATAATATATATTGACTTCGGTGGCCCTCTTGCTAGCCAGAGGGCTACGCCCCCTGGGCCCCTCCACCACCACCCCCATATCCCACCCTTTGGCGGGTCTCTTGCTAGCCAGGGGGCCTCGCCCCTGGACCCCGTCCTCCTGTCTTTAATTCGCCTCCATTTCACCAACTCTATAAATGACCCCTGGACTTTCTCCTCTTCCCCTCTACCTCTGATCAACCTCCGAACCCTACCAGCCCGTGAGAAGGATTAACTCTTTTTCTATTTGTTTAGTAGTAACAAGTACTTGAATTGTCCTTTTCTATTGATACATATGTACTTTCTATTGATAATAATGTACAAAAATGAATTGCATGTGGCAGCGCCTACTGACTTTGCCATTTGGCTTTGCCACTTGGCATATTTCGGCATAATGTGGATGCGCCTTTATATATACACAAACCACCCTTCTTTCATAATCAGAGATGAACTTTTCGTCTTAGATTTTATCGTTCCTGATAGTTGAAATAAATGGATTAAATCAATCATCCAAGCAAAAGTCACCCTCTTTGTATTTATTTCTACACACATATATTAAGAAATAATTATCTAGTATAAAAATTAAAACAATAGTTGAAATTGTTTTTTAAAAACTGATCGATATACTGTAAATAAAAATGAATTAGCTCATAAAAGATCAGGTGGAAAATTCAATCTTAATGGGCAATTTCAGAAAAGAAAACGTTTATCTCGTTAGATGTTAAACATTCCTCCCAGTTATTAATGCATTTGTTTAATGCAAGTGTTTTGGAGCATCCGAATAACGATACGTGATAATTATGTAAAATTTTCTTGAGATGCCGTTACTCAGAGGTGAGCCATTTCGTCAAAGATTGCTCTGGAGGCTGAACAGCTTCTGCGGTCTGCATTTTGAACCATCGAAAAGCAAAAACAATCATGAAAAAATTCAGAACAATAACTTATTATCATACCAATCAGACTTTCTTAGTTGTTAGTTTTAGCAATATTAAAATAATGACAGGAAAACGTTCGGCTAATGGAGATAATTTGGTCCTATCTATTATAGTCTAAATTTGTTGTTATTATAAAAACATAATCAAAAAGTATTTTTCGAATTCTGGTTATTGATGTGAAAAAAAAAATTAATGAGACAAAAATAATAGAAAACTTGAAGGAAAATATAATGGATACTATGGAATGACCTGGAGAAGTCTGAAAGAAACTTAATCTGTATTTTTTCAACTCAAATTAAGAATAATTAAATTTCAAATTGGGGAAAATATACTTAAAATAAAATATTAGCCTATTGTTTTTATTAATTAAATGATGATATTTGTTGCTCATATTAAGAATTTATAGCTGATTAATTAAAATCACGGTTCCCGAAGGATCAGAGAAGTTAAGTAGCATGCAGTCTGGTTAAATCTGAAATTAGTGACCATCTTCAGACACTGTGTACTTTTTGCATATTATACAAATTTCCCAATATTATTTGTGATATGTTTGCTTATAGGGATGGCATAAGAGAGGAGATGGGTGTTTCAGGGTTACGGCCCGTTTTTCTACCTAAAAATGCAACGTTTATACTGTTTAAAACGAGGGGTGAACCGGGACCTAAAATCGTGTACACCTACTTCCACTTCCACTTTCATTTCCAAGTAGAAGACAATAAAATGCAATAGATTATCTAAAGAATTCCAAAGTAATTCCAAATAATTCCAAAGACGGTGTACACCTAATTCCAATCGCGGTTTACCCCTCGGTTTAAAAGTAAATAAAATTGCCAATAAATGTAGTAGCTGGCTAAGAAAATATTAAAGACATCAGGTACTATGTACTTATAAATTTTTTTGATTTGTTTATCCGTGGAAATTATAATTGGGAAATTTAGAATAAATGTAAATATTTAGAATATTGTGTGTCAAGATCAGATTTAAATATAAATTAGATGATGAAGACAAATCAATGAGGTTCTTCTCTGCTTGATACAAATAAATACATACATAATATCGTCGCTGATCTTATAAAACCTCCTAAGTCCGATTTTTAGTCAAATACGTATTATACGTTTATACCGACCGTTTCACGGCGCCTCTGTCTATTGAAATCTTATTATTCTATTACAATTTAATTTTGCGCTACTGACAAATAATAAATATTGCATTGATTTGTATGTATTCGTGTTTAAAAAGGTTTTTCTTGTTTTCTGGCTAACTTAGAATTTAGGACTTACGAGGTATTGTAAGATCAGCGAAGATATGTATAACAAAGATAAATATGTATAATATAATTTATTTGTTCGAGACTATAGTTTCGAAGGTTTAAAATTGATCATCAGTATAAAATGATAATTATTTTATCTATGAATTATTTATTTGTTGAGTAACCAACTTACTATAATAACAAAACGAATTTACCTACATCTAATCGAGGGGAAATGTTTAACTCAGAGAAAGTGGTGTAAGTTTTAGGTGAAACATGATATTAATTAATAAAGTAAAGGGAGTGTAGTTTAGTTTTTAATCTGTAAACTCTTGATGATGAACTAATAATCCGAAATATATTGAGTTTGTATAAACCTCTTTGAGTTTTATTTCATTCACTGTGAAAAAACACACTCTTTACTTTATTAATCTATGGGAAATGACAGATTTTTTTTGACAGGGCCTAGGTGTTTGAAATATCGTATATTGATAGAATATTTCTAATTAAAAAGACTGATGATGAAGTTCAAACCTTCCAAATTATAGTCTCTTAATAAATTATATATTCATATTTATATTCGTTATACATTTATATCAAGCAGAGGACAACCTCAATTATATCTCTTCATAAAGATCTAACTATTCTCTGCAAAAAACTAATCCACTCGACTCCATGGCTCATCGAACAACCGTTTGTGCCCTTTCCCTGTACTACAGATAGTATCATGGTATCTGTTCAGTAAAGCTGAAATCAATTATCACCCCTAGAGCCCTCTTTGCTAGAAACACGCGGCTGTCAAATTGGATAAAAGCCAAACCAACACTTTCGCCAACTCTTTTATCCCTATGACCTCAAGAGGAGCTCACTTCCAGCCAGCGTCTTCCCCGAAACTTATAACCTTCAGCTGTTTAAGACCCGCATCCACAGATTCAACTCCTACCCATCTCATAAAATCCCCTCACCTTCTTATTTTCACGATGTATGGGCCAACCCAGGGCTTTAGGAGATGCACCTTTTTGGTGTATCTCCTTCTCATATAAAAGGCATTAAAAAAAAGATGATCGTTTCTGAGTTCACTTATTTTAATATAATATAAAAAATATATAAAAAAGTGTGTTTTAGTAATATTTAAAAAAAAAAATATTATAGTTAAAAATTGCAAATGGTTTTTTGTTTATATGTTACGATATAAATTAATGAATCCAATATTTTTGGATAATTTCTATAGCTTTAATCTGAAAATGAGACAGCTTTTTTCTCTCTTCTTCTGGCCTTAATGCATATTAACTGGAAGTTATGCAATAAGTTAGTGATGTCATGGTGAAAGAAAGAGAAAAGTATACAAAGATAAAGAACTAACTAGTCAACGGTAAAATATTGAATAGGTGCTATGAAAGAAAGAACTCTACTTAATAAGTTGTATAATTTTGTATCTCGAGGTCATTTTCCGTTGATTATTATTATAAATTGCTTGTGTAAATTAAACCACCTACCCTTAAAATGAATAGCATTATTTATTGATGAAAACAGGCTATTCGCTACCCGTGTGCAAAACTTAATTTTGCGTTCTACGGAGATAATTATCAATTAAAATTTTTAGTTATATTCTTTTTTACTTTACCATACGTCGAAATGGCCATATTCTTTTTTACTTTACCATACGTCGAAATGGCCATTTCACCAAAGTTGTCATATATTTGAGAAAATTACAAGAACTTCTTACACTCCATATTTATAACATTTTTTTTTCTTTCGTTTGAAAATCCAAAAAATCATTTGTCATATTATAGGAAGCTCTCGAACGGTTGGAAGCTGAAATTTGGCACACTAGTTTGTATTAATATACTGCATCTTTGTTACCATTTCCAGTTTTCTAGCTAAAATTGTTTGCTGAGAATTTTCAGAGAACATATATTCTCCCTCCATTTCGCTTATTTAGTTTCTATGGTATATACCGAGGGGTGAACCGCGATTGGAATTAGGTGTACACCGTCTTTGGAATTATTTGGAATTACTTTGGAATTCATTAAATAATCTATTGTCATCTATTGACTTCTAATCGGAAATGAAAGTGGAAGTGGAAGTAGGTGTACACCGATTTTAGGTCGCGGTTCACCCCTCGGTATACCATATACTAACATGGCATTGGGCAGGTAAGTCATTTCATGTTGGACTTTCTCAGAGTCAATCAACATCGATAGAATTTGACACATATTATCAATTTTTTGCCCTGGGACACTGGTCGACACATATTTGTAGCCATAAACCTAACAATGGATTTCAGTAGAGTTTTATAAGGTAATTACTTTTTTACAACAGGTCAGAGTTTTGAGATATCATCGGTCAAAACGTCATATTGACCTACTTTCCAGTCCAAATAGATAGTAATCAAAATATTTTGTTAACATAATAGAATACAGCTTCCTCTTTGATTTTCAAATTACCACTTGTTTTTCGCTCAATTAGAACTCGAGTTATAACTAAAAAACTAAGACCATATGTTATTACCTATGTTTATTATTCTTTATAATCACGTAATTTTAGTTTTTTTCGTTACAACTCGAGTTCTAATTGAGCTAAAAACAAGTGGTAATTTGAAAATCAAAGAGGAAGCTGTTTTCTATTACGTCAACAAAATGATTGATTGCAAATATTACTATTTAATATCTAATGGGACTCGAAAATAGGTCAAAATGGTTGGTAATATCTCAAAACTCTGACTACCTAGCGAAAATCTGGCTATGGATTTGAATTCAGAGAGCATAAATACGTTAAAAAAATGCTCTCTTCTTCTCGGGTACAAAAGTTGACCCGAGTTTGTAATCCTGTGTTGTTAATCAACCCCTACTCATTGTTCAGGACTAAAATTTAGCCTTTTCACAAAAAAATATCGTTACACCCTTTTGACCGACTAGATTAGAATTTGTTCAAATTTTGCATTTTTACAACATTTCGCATCATAATAACCTACTTTTCATCCAAAGTTCTTAAAGCCCTTCTGGTAAACATCAATGGAAATTTGCTTTTTTTAAAAAAAGTTTAACCATGTTTAGCCATCCTTCAACAAAATTTAATTTTTAATTTTTTACACTCTATTTTCTTCTCAGGTTACTTAAAAAAATAGACAAAACACTCATTTTCGTGGGCGTCTTAATCTCGAATTCCCAGCTTTTTGTACGCTAATACTCTGATAATAACTGGACCTTAACTCTTTTAATTCAATTTTATTTAATCCTACAAATAGATTTTATATTTATGTAGAATTCAAGAACGCTGGACAGAAATGACATCACCGAATATCCGTTTAACATTTCTCCAAAAATATTTTTCCTCCTGCTCGGATTCCAATTAAAAATCCTGGATACTATTTAAACTGATGGTCATGCAAGAGGAGCAAGAATGAATGAGCTCTGTTCCAGCTGGAGCCCTTCAACTGAGCAATTTATTTCTTCAGTTGCAACTTCTCTTTCTGGCTGTGTTAAATCAGTAGCGATTTCGCGAATAACAGATCGCAACATTGGCACGCACTCTGACTACACTAACAACATTACCTGAACTACAACACACGCAGCTGGAATTTGACGTCACATTTCAGACAAGGTCGCCTTATTCAAAAGGCTTCTTTGATTTATGACTAGCTTCGGATTCTCTTCGCTAATATCATTTTTTAATCAGAATTTAATGAGCCTCTGAAAAAATGTCTTTCTTATCCCGATGGAATGTTGTGAATTTTTATTGCAAATTCTATTGATCACAAATATTTTGTACCTAAACAACAGAAACGATTCTGAGAAGAGTAACCGTTTTCTCACTTAGCGATAAATTACTGATTTTTATTAGATTATACTTGATTTTAATTTTTTTTTTCAATGAAATTGATGAGAGAATGAGTTACACCAAAGAGGTGCATCTCCTAAAGGCCTGGGATGGCCTCTCCGTCGTGGAAAAAGAAGAAGAGGGGATTTTATTGGCTGGGTAGAAGTCGAAGGTATCTGTGGATGCGGGTCTTAAACAGCTGAAGGTTAAGGTCGCGGAGAAGACTGTAGTTGAAAGCGAGTTGAGGTCATAGGGATAAAGAGTTGGCGAAAGCGCTGGTTCAATAAATAATATTAAGTTTATTAAGTAAAGTTAAATATGTGATCTAGGATGGTCCTTATTTTGGATATTTTCGAATTTTTACGCTGACAAGGGCTCATATGGTTAGAAATAAATAAAAAAATCCCCTAAGTTTTAAGTCTCTATCTCAATTATAACCTGTGCCCCCAGCGATGTAAGTTTCTCATCTAAAAAACATGGGGTTTTTGGTATTAAAATATCTTTTTTTTTATTTCGGCCAAAATAATTGAAACTCTCTAGACTTTATAGCTTTACTAGCTATCCATAAGAATTATTACAGATTTTTAGCTATTATAATTTTGGAGTTACAGATAGATAAATTACTTCTATTTAATAATGATACTAAGTTATAGACTCCCAAATTATAATAGCTAAAAATCAATTTTTGAACCAATACTTTGGCCGGAATAAAAAATGTATCTTTCAATGACAAAAACTCTTGTTATATAGATGAGAAACTTACTTCGCTAGGGGCACAGGTTATGATTGAGATAGTGAATTGAAACTTGGGGGATATTTTTTTTTTTATTTATTTCGAACCATATAAGCCCTTGTCCGCGTAAAAATTCGAAAATACCCAAAATAAGGACCACCCTAATGTGCTCATGTAAATGGCATTCATGACAGATCCTAGAATCTTACTAAGTCAATTTTTTTCTATATCTTCGCGTATTCGAAAACATGAAAAAAAATCTTTCTAAAATTTGAATGATTAAATAATAAGATTCTTTTGATTTTAATGACAAAATATGACAATAAACAAGCACTGTTAAAATAGACAAGAAGGAGGTGTATAAACTTCCTAGTTGACCTGAAGAAGGAATAAATATCTTCCAAAACGTTGGTTTTTAAAAGAGTAGAAATTATATTGCAAAAAATCATTTTGTATTGAATTTTTAATTTGCTAGCTTTGGCGGAGAATGGGCGGAAATTTTTTTTTTTTGAGATTTTTTAACAAAATTATATTTATTCAACTCCAAGTTTTTCCGGGACACTGAGGCTGACCTTATAGTTACGCTGTTGGTTCTATTCTTCTTTTGTAGAATGTCTTACTTTCAAAAAAATCAGGCTATTCAATATTAATAGACCGGACCACAATTGTTCTCCATCTAGTTTGTAGAAATTAGGGACCATCTAATTGAAGGGATATAGTCAATTACGTAGGAGACACGGATGATAGTAAACGTGAAACCCTGCGTCCGAAAAATCACGTCTCTCGAAATTTGAGTCCTTGGGAGGTCTCAAATATTCCCTTTTGACATTAACGCAGATAATACTTGCTTTTAAAAATTAAAAGTCTTAGATTTATATTTCAGCTAAATTTTATCGAGATGAAGGGTTAATTCACTTCCCGCTTTAACTTTTCTCAGGTATTAAATAATATAATATCTTCAGCCATTAAAAATTATTTCACAATTAAATCTCTTAATTTGAATTATTTCCTTATAGCTTCAGATTTTAGTTGTATCACATTCATCTTCTTCAAGTGCCATATTCGATTCCGAGGGGTCGGTGATTACTGATTAGTAGAGACCGGATTCCTATGCATTGCATATTTTGTTCGCCGACACATACGACCCAGGAGACCAATTATCCGAATCATGCATCTAGGATGCTATGGATTAAATTTTATACTGCACATTTTTGCATATTTGAGTAATATTGCATAAAATTGCATATTTGAGGAATATTTCATTGCATATTTGAAGGATTTTTTGTCAAATATTGCACATTTCGTGCCAAATACAAATGTTTTAAAACTAACTTTTCGGAGAAAGAATGGAAAAAATAAAAAAAAAAGGAGAACACTTGTAAACATAAATTATTCACAGTTACAAACAAATCTTAATTATTTTTGAGATCATTTGTTAATTATTTCTTTATTTTTTAACGCCTTTCGAGAAATATAGCCCATTTTGGTCATTGAGTGTTCATGTGTGTGTGTTGAAGTGCGTGTAAATTAGTGTAGGATCAGGGATTATTATAATCGGTCGAATATTTGCATTATTTTATTAGTTTATTATTAGTACCTCAATAAGAAAAACTTGTTAATATATGGTAAAAAAATCAAAGCAATACAATACATTAGTGTCTGTGAAATAAAACTCGCCCCCCCCCCCCCCTACGTATTTTTTCGTTGACATTTTTGAAACATAATGATATTTATTATGTTTATTTTATTCAAGTGGACCTATTATTTCTTTAAATTTAAAAAATTTTTAATAATATTATATTAAATGTAACGAGAATGTTGTGCATTTTTTACGCAATAAAAGTAGATATTTGACATTTTGTCTTCAATTTTAATTTTTTGGTGCATAAATTTTTTTATTTCGCCATCTTTTACTGCATATATTTGCATATTTCAACATATTCTGCATATTACTTGCATATTTCAGCATTTTTAACTGTATATTTTATGACATATTTTGGCACTTTTTACTGCATAAAAATCCGGTTTCTACAGAGTATACTCTCCATTTTAAATTTCCTGGGTAATTGTTTCAAATGGGTGGTTTCCCATTACCTTCCCCTGAAGGAATCAGATTATAGCCGGTCAAATATTTGCAGCGAGTCGGACTTGTGCCTGCGCTAGCTTGATTGGAATTCATGCTCCTTAACCACTCGGCCAACCTGACTCCTGTATCTCATTATATTTTATAAAATGTAAGTTTTTCTTAGTAGTAGTCTAGAAAATTCCTATTTTATAAAACGATATTTCACAAATTTACTATATTTGTATTTATTTATTTTAATGCTTCTTCAAAGAACTTTTGAACTGTTTTTAATATCCGTTCTAATTTACACATGTATTTACATTAGATTAAGATTAAATCAATATAAGTAATCTTACTTAAATTTTATTTTGGTGAAATTGTCCGTTAGAAAAAAAGTATCAGCTTTCTAGTCAATCACAATTCTAATTCCAAAATTTTTCAAATTATTGAAATCTAACTAGACTTCTAAAAATTGTAATTCTTTGTTTAATTCCTCGTTTCACAAACTTTTCATTATCCGATTTTTCCCATTTGAAGACTCCAAAATAGAAAATTATCAATCAAAATTCTGCAAATTACAAAATTACAATACTTAGGTACTCTTTTTAGGGATCAATAAAAAGTAAAATAGGACCATATTACTGTCGCTACAATGACTGTCGATCCATATATCTCTGAGGCTATTGTAGCTCTTAATCTACTAGATCAGATAATAGTTAAAATTTACAAGTTATTTATTTGTACCTATTTATTTTCTTAAAAATTTCAATCTAATTAGGTAAGCTTGAAAATAAAAAAAATATTTTCTTATCATGTACCTCGAGATTCCTTGCTAAGATCTCAATAAGGTTATACAAGGTCAGGCATAAAGATCTATCACATTTTGAAGAGGTATAAAAAAATGAAAAAATTTAACTAGAAAAAAACTGAATATATTTTTGAAAAGAACATAAAATATTTTTTTTTTAATGTGTTTTAAACATTATATCAGACAAAAAATGGCGGGGGAGGGGTCAAAAATGAAAATTCTAGTCCTTTCGGCCAAACTCAACCAAATTTTGTATACATATTTTGTGGACCCTCAGAAAGCTAGAAATGCAAAAACTAACCACCAAAAATAGGGAGAGAGTCAAAAATGAAAATTCTAGCCCTTTCGACAAAACTCAACTAAATTTTGTATGCATAGATTGGTCGATAGGGCTAGAATTTTCATTTTTACCCTCTCCCCCCCCCCCCCCATTTTGGGTGGTTAGTTTTTGCATTTCTAATCTTCTGGGGGTCTACAGAATATGTTTACAAAATTTGGTTGAGTTTGGTCGAAAAGACTAGAATTTTCATCTTTGACCCCCCCCCCCCCTTCATATTTTTGGCTGGTATAATGATTAAAATGTAAAAAAAAATTATTTTATGTTCTTTTCAAAAATGTATTCAGTTTTTTCTAGTTAAATTTTTTCATTTTTTATACCTCTTCATAATGTGGCAGATCTTTATGGCCCACCCTGTATTTTAATCAATTTAATGTAACTATTTTTTGTGATTTTTGTATCTGACGTGTAAGTGGCTTAAATTAAAATAATGAAAAAATTTCGGGAATATTCTCTGATACTCTCGGCAAAACAAAATCTTTTCAATATAACACAACAAACAGGAGTTTGGATTTGTTGTAATAAAAATCTTGTATTCGTGGAGAATTTAATGCTGAGATTTTTTATGTTATAGTACCTATAAAATATATAAAAAAAGAGGACTTTGTTTTATTTTACATACCTTATTCAGGTGAAAGGCATGATGATTTATTTATTTAATAAATATATCTTTTCACGTAAAAATTATATTTTTTTTTCTCTATTTTACGACATCGTGTATCGTCCAATAACCTGAGCTCGCTTCTGACGCAATTCCTCTTAAACGCCATAAGAAGGGTCGTGTAGTGAAAGTCTTTTTGGTCTGCCGGTCTTCAGCTGGAATCACGAGTCAATGCTTCCCGGTCGTTTTTTTTCACTCCTCGCCTCTCACTGATAAAACTTTCCTAAAACACGATTCTTTTGAACTTCTATTCAAATAGACAAAAAGTAAACAGAAGTACATTACTTTTTGAATCAGAATTTTTTTTTTAATTAAAAATGCTTTGTAAAAAAAATTTAAAATACCTAATTGGAATAATTTTAGTCGGATCGTTGCTAAACTTTATCCAATGTACTATCTTATTCTAGGGTAAAGTACTTTAAAATGTAATTTTCCAAAAAAATCTTTATATGACCTTTTTGTGGTCCTTAAGGTACTTAATTACAATATCAAATTTCATCAAAATTTGTTTAGTTATTTTCAAAATATTTAGAAAAAACTAAAAAACTCCTGAAATAAAGTACTAATGTATGTGGGCCGATATGTACCAAAAACTAATCAGCTTCGCATTGGATAAAGTAAAAAAGTTTTTAACATGTATAACTAAGGAATTTTAAATTGCACACAGTGAAATTGTCGAAGCAACAACACACATATATTTTACAATTGCTATATATTTTCTGGTAACAAAAGAACAATAATTATTTTAATATTCATAGTCATTTCAGAATGGTTAAATTTGATTTTAGGACCTTTCCAATGACTATTTACTATTTTATACAAAAGGCAGAACGATAGCCCACAGTCGCTAAGGGGATCCAGAATCCCCCCAATTTAGTTAAAATTTCAACTCATTTCAGAAAATCTGCCTTTTGTACAGATTGTTTCTTACACCTTTGTGAAACTATATATATTCGATATCTATATTCAGAATTAAAAATTGCATCAAGGTCGATTACAGGTCAATAGAAAAATTTAAAACAACAGTGAATTTATATTTGTGCAATATTTAATTAGTCCCATAGTTTCTATATAAATCACGATATTTTGTAGGTACTACTCATCTGTGGTATATCTTTGAGCAATGGGGATCTTTTATGAATACATAAAAAGTAAAATAGTGGGGTTTTTGATAAAATTTCAAGAAACTTTTGAAGGGGTCGACGGTCAAAGAAGTTTAGCGACTAGTGCTTTAAAGTAGCCTCATATTAAATTTCAAGACCATTTAGCTTTGGTAATTGCGGGAAAATTGTTATATCATGAAATGAAAAACCAGTTTTTTGAGTTTTTAAGTCTTCTATTTTTCCTATACTACATAAACGTATTAATAAATTTCATAGAGATTTTAATTCTAGGCATCTTCTGTATTTAGATGTTATTTTAAAATTAAAAAGTAAAAATCTATTACCAAAGACCCTAAATCTTACGCAGCTTTAAAGAAGAGGTGACGAATGGATTGCCTATATTCAGGCGTGTGCTAGAATTTTTAACTAAATCTGACACATTGGGGTAGTTTTGGCGCCCCTTAGCCACTTGGATTATCGTTCTGCCTTTCGTATAACCTAGTAAATGTTGTAATTAGCCGGATACTGATTGAGCGAGCAGCCTCGCGAGGCTGCCTCGGGGGTTTGCCACAGAACCGTTCTGAGTGAACGCAGGAAACGACCCCAGGAGCCTTTGAGCATTTACAAAAACCGACAACCGGGCCGAGGCAGCCTCAGACAAGGCAATGGGCACTTTTGCCTTGGGCGAGGCACGCACATTTGCCTCGCGAAGCAACCCCTCAGTCAGTATCCGGCTATTGGGAATGTCCTGAAATCAAATTCAATCATTCTGAAATTTCTTGATTTAACAATATTTTTGCCATTGTTACCCTTAAAAACGACTGGAATCGGTTTGCCAACCTTTCTTAGGCCGATTGCTGGTTATTTTCCTACTTGTTTGTTTATTAAAATTTTCTTAAGAATTCGGTCTTTGCTCATTCTTTTTAAGTTCAAATTTTCTCTCCTACATTTGATCCAGTCATCAATCTTTTGGATTCCACATTTTCCCCGATGTCTTCACTTCTTTGTTTATCAAACATCGATTGATAGGTCAAGAAATCTTCGAAGAGTCTTCATCTCGGCCGTTTTCAACAACTGTTTAGTTTTGGCTGTACTCGTCTTGTTATCCGACATTCAATATTGTTTTATAGATCTCCTTTTAATAAGTTTGCTGACCTCTGATTTAGACGAAATTTTAATTATTCAGCTTCTCTGAGTGTGGAATAGTTACATATCTGAAGTATTACAAATGCACTTGTAATGCGATAAATAAGTTAGTTATCATTTCAATATAAATCATGACCTAATTGAAAAGTTTTTGTTTTGCCGAGAGTAGCAGAGTTGTTGATTCACAAAGAGAAACAAAGAGGTTGTCCTCTGCTTGATGCAAATAAACATATACACATATATCTCAAGATGATATATCTGTATATATATTATTTATTTGTTTGACAAATGAATAAATAATATATATATACAGATATATCATCAAATTATATATATGTTTATTTGCATCAAGCAGAGGACAACCTCTTTGTTTCTCTTTATAAATCATGACCTGTTCCTTGAACTCTCCAAAAACCCACATTCTTTTCTTAATGTCTCACACTTAATAATTAATGAGATCCATTTAAAAAAATAAAACCATCGTTTCCTTGTGCAAATCTATGCATCTTCGCAAAGTCAGTTTGGACAGAGAGTAATACGAAAATAAAAAAAAATGTACAATTTGTTCACGTTCTGTAATTGTGCAGATAATTATCGATTTTAAATATCGGCGTTTAGGTAAATTTAAATATTTGGCAACTTAAAAAATACTAATAATAATGATAACTCTTTATAATAGGGAATATAAACGATGGAAAGATACGTGATTCATCTTCTTCTTTAAATACTAACAGTATTTGAAAGCTGCTCGCCTCCAAGAATTATCTTATAATTGTTTCTTTTTTTACTTCTGAGTAAATATTGTGAAATCATGCATTAAGGCCAACCTTTGATCTTTTAGTCAAATATGAATTAAAATCTTCATTCAGAGAAATGCAAACCTGTTTGAAGCCCAGTTACCAGTCCTAATTTTAAACGATGTTGCTGCTCAGTTAGGAAGCGTGAAAAGATAAATTCAAGTGGGCATTTGGAGGCTGGCTGGGTCCAGTGAAATGCGTCACAAAGGTCAGAAGGCCTGCTAAAGCAGATCTGTGACCTGCTGGAGCTGGAACAGCCCACTCGTGTTGTGGGCTGGAGAACCTCCAGCCTCAGCCGCTCACCCCTTCTAAGGCAGCTTGTCGCAGCCTACTCACAAAAGCCTTGGCTCTCTCTCTCTGATTGCCACATGACATCTGGCTTTTCAGTTTTCACACATTTTCCTTAGAATCAATTTATCCTGTCTGCCTAACCATCATTATTACATTAAATCCGTCATCATTTACTTAAACTTTATTTCATAGTTATTTACCCCAAAAAAAATTGGAGAAAAACGTGAAAACTTTTTCCGAATCGATACGGTCTCAGCAATGTTGGTGATTTGATAACATTTTTTGACAACAAGCAGTATGAGCTATGAAGCTATAACTTGACACCTGGGTGTTATACTATATAATAAAAAAATGTTTCACCTTCAACCAACACCTATCTTCTTCCAAGATAGCACGCTCGATCTAGAAGATATCTTATTTAACTCTTATTGGATTTAAGATATCGTAAAGATGTGTATAAGATATCTTAGTGTCTAGAAAACATCTTTAATAACGAGCGTGCTATCAGGGTTAAAAGTTATACTATATCATGGTCTGTCAAATTTCAGCTTATTAGCTATAGGACCAGTTAACAATTTTATCTGCCTCTATTATGTTAGAAAAATAAATTCGATAAATATACATTTTCTTAAAGAGAAATCAATGAGGTTGTTCTCTGCTTGATGCAAATCTTCAAACGTCTATTGAAATTCCACCGTTTCGGGAGAATTTCTCCCTTTGTCAATGAAATTGAAAGTGAATTCAAAAAAGAAAATAAAGTTGCTTTATCTAATTAATATAGAACAACACTAAACAAATAAATATTTTAAAAAATGGACAATGATACAAATTGTCTTGGTGATGAAATTGATTGAAATTCAACCATGCCTGAAATAGAAGAAATTGCCAGAAAATTGATTTAAAATTGGGATTATTTTCATAGGGCTCACACATTCACTTAAATACACACATGATATACACTTCTTGATTAGATACATTTTTAATAATAAGAGAATATTTAGTCGTTGTATTGGAGTCAATGGCAGGGCCTTCCACAGCTTATCTAGACCCTAGGGTTTGGTCTTATCGCCCTATCCTTTTACATTAAATATTTATTAATACAAAACGCTAGTTTTCAGCCCCTATCTCAGCCCCTCATGCAGGAAACCACACTTTCCTAATTTATTTAGTGAGACCTCAGCCCCCTTTTGACGCCTATGGTCAAAGGAATTTGAAAACTAGGAAATGAAAGTCGTATAAACAGGAGATAATAATTTAAAAACGATTCAAGATATAGTCCCAACTTAAAGAATATCCAGATTATATACATTCAGAGAGATTTAAGTACTTATATCAATTATATACCTAATAGCGAACTTTATTTTAAAATAAATAAATGTGACTCAAAAACTAAGGTCAGAAACTTTGTGATGATAGTATAAAATTTTAAACAATTTTCTAATTGCATCATGTTTGAATTTTTATTATCTACTTTTCTACCAAAAACTGAACTATACAATACTTATTAGAGTGGTCCTTATTTTGGGTATTTTCGAATTTTTACGCTCTCATATGGTTCGAAATAAATAAAAAAAAAAATGTCCCCCAATTTTCAAGTCTCTATCTCAATTATAACCTGTGCGATGTAAGTTTCTCATCTAAATAGCATGGGGTTATTGCCATTGAAAGATCAATTTTTATTCCGGCCAAAATAATGGTTCAAAAAATTTGAAACTCTGTAGACTTTATTCTTATAATACTAGCTATCCATCAGAATTATTACATATTTTTAGCTATTATAATTTTGGAGTTACAGCTAGATAAAATATTGCTATATCTTAGTGTTACTAAGTTATGGACTCCAAAATTATAATAGATAAAAATCTGTAAAAATTCTAAGGGATAGCTAGTATTATATGGATAAAGTCTACAGAGTTTCAAATTTTTTGAACCATTAACTTTGGCCATAATTAAAAATTGATCTTTCAATGGCAAAAACCCCATGTTATTTAGATGAGAAACTTACATCTCTGGCTAATTAAGATAGAGACTTGAAACTTGGGGGATATCTTTTTTAATTTATTTCGAACCATATGAGCCCTTGTCAGCGTAAAAATTCGAAAATACCCAAAATAAGGACTACCCTAATACTTATATAATTATCATAATTCTTACCCACATTATTTATTTCCAGGATGAACAGAATTTTAAACTCTATAGCTACTTATTAAGTTAAAAAACTGATTCTTTTTTTTTAATAAAATTCAATATCAATAGAAGAAGCCTTCAGATTCGAAAACCTCTCATCTCTCTCTCTCTTTGTTCATTTTCTTTAATTCCAAGTCCAATCACTCGAAAGGCACGCCTGGAATTTTAAAATATCCTGGCTAGAAAAGATGTTCTATTGTTCCAACTCGTATTAATGGGGCAGCTTTCAACAGGATAAAAAAACAGACATCAAAATTAAATTAGCTATGCTTCAATAAATCTTCATCAAGATTTGATTTACCATCAAAATACCTGGAAGATTTTTTTAATATTTAGCAAAAGTTTAAGAAGAAACGTTATCAAGGCGATCAATCACAAGCGCGGATGAATAGTCTGATAGTATCTTGCAAGTGTGAGAATCAACTTAACCGGTGTGTCTGGGCAGATACGAGTTATGGCCTGTTCTTCAACTGAGTCATTGGCTTGACTTCTGCGAAGGATCGTTTCTTCGCTTATGGATATTCCGTAGAAGGGCTCAGCCACAAAGGTGGCTATCTCTTGTCTTGTCTTCCGGTTTCGAATGAAGAAACATTGAACCCAGCCAAAATCATTCTTTCCCATTTTGTCATTCTAATTTATGTACGTAGGACTGACTGACTAACTGACAGACTTGCTGGAGAGAAGAAACGAGCTGGAATTTGTCGGCGATGAACTTGGATCAATTCTCCGTGAAATAAATAACATCCTGCAGAAACATCTTGATTATTTATTTTAATTTAATTAATTTTAATGACATAAACTATTTATTTTACATATCTCAGAGAAATAACAAAGTAATCAATTACTTTGAATTTAAGTTACGAGTATTTTGGAAATCTTTAGTGATGTTAGGACATATCTGCGTATATAGGCTGTAAACAACTTTAATATAAATTAGGCACAATTTCAAAACTTTTAAATCTACAAGAGTAATATTTTATGATTCTAATCTAAACAAATATAAATTATGTTAAGGGAGAATGGTGTGGGCTCTTGCTGAAACATTTTAAAAGAAAATTTTAAAAAAATTTTAAAAACTTTTTAAAATTTAAAATACTAGGTAATTTTCACAAAAATAAAAGATCAGATGCTTGTTTAGCAGGACTCTATATATATTTCGGGGTATAAGCCAATCTTCAGTAGACCTTTGTGAAAGCATCAGATCTTTTATTTTTCTGAAACCTACCTGTATTTTATATTTTAAATTTAAAAAAATTTCTTTACTTTAAATATAAATTAATTATCCAGAGCTACATGATTGCAAAACATGTACAAACTTTACAATTTTTAATGAAAATAAAAGCAATATTAGAAATAGATTACGAGTAATTTCATAATCAAATTTTATACTTGCTTACTGTGATAGTATAGTGATGTGGTATGATACTTGAGTTAAGAGTTAGTAGCTTTTGTGTAAAAGCCGGATTATAGCTGGTCAAATTTTTACCCCATGTGTGTAGATAAAAAATATGTCTGCCATAAGTTTGACATTTTAGAAATTAATGCATTTTAAAATCCCAGCTGTTTTTGAGACACTATGAAAAATTTCACTAAATACATCGGTTACATTATAATTGTAAATTAACCTAATATTGAAATTATAGGAACAATAGGGGAAGGCAATGAAAAACCACCCCTGTGAAAATTTTCCCCAAGAAAATTACAATGGAGAGGATACTCTCCATAGTAATCGCCGACGCTCGGAATCGAGTATGGCACATTGTTCCGCACACCTATCAATTCAAGAAATTTTAGAGGTACACCAAAGAAAAAACTAATGTTTATTTAATATTTATTTATTATTAAAATCAATATAATATGAAAAGATGTTTATTGAGAAATATGAGCCTGCTTTAACTGAGCACAGGCGATCAAAATTTGGAACAATCGTTGATAAGGCTGCTCTTAACTATGTCTAGCAGCATTATCTTCACAAAACTTAACATTTTTCAGCAGCACGCCAACTAATAACCATGGTTCACCAGTGTGCCGCGGTACACACTTTGTGGAAAACTGGAGTATGGCACTTGAAGATGATGAAGATAAGAACAATGACGTCAGCACTCTCGCTGAGCGCGCATTGGAAACTAACAAAACGTGATATCTAACTTCCAGGCGGGCTGAAAGAAATCTTCTCTTATGAATTGAGACCTAGTAGTTTTGAAATGTCTCTGTTGGGTTTGACGCTTGCATCAGACATTTCTTTAAATGTGAATATTACTCCTGTAACAAAATCTGACTCAGATTCAAACTTTATTTTACGCCTTCACACGGCCCAATCGATCTTATTGTCCCAAATACAGCTTACATCTTTAGAGAAGCATTCTCTTGATAACTCGTTCTTGGTTAGGTCCTTTGATTTCTTGGTCCTTTCCCCTTTTTATTTCACCATAAGCCAATAGTTATTGTAATTGTGTGTTTTTAGTTGTTTTTTCGAAATATATAAAAAACGACTAAGGGCTAGTTAATTGTATGTCGGATGTTAAACTCTTTTTAAACGTTGACAAAGGGTAAAACCAATAATCAATCAAAACGAAATTATATATTTAGTTGTTTTATAGTGAGATTAAAAGCTGATTAGATTTTGACTGAAATCAGAACGTTTACTTTTGACATTTTCTTATAAATTATGCTTTTTCTAATAAAAATTAAAAAGATAGAAAACCATATGAAATTTAATTCACGCAAACTAAATGTTTTCCATAAATCCAAAATTTAAATTTAAACCTTTTCTTCAATTCTTTTGTACCTGTGACTTTTAAATTCAAAAACCTGTCACCGTTCAATGTTTTTTCGAATTCCAAGTCAAATTAGATTATGATATTAGATAATTCTTATTTTTTCTATTCCTAGTCTTAATTATTATTATCATTATCAAAATCATTAAAATTAAACACATTGCTTATAATATATATCATGACCTAGTGATCAATTTTCAATATCGTGAAAAAATAAATTGCATCATAATGATAAAGCCTCGTTGGGATTAGGATTAGGAGAGCACTTGATTTGTAATATAATAACAATAAGCAGCATTTCAAACCGTTAGATTAAAAAAACTCGACCGCCTATCCCATAATAGACTGAAATCTGGCACTAATTTTCGATATGATTATGGTTATTAAGTTGATAAAAAATCTCATGCTTCGATAAATTCAGTCCTGGACCTTCGCTCTTGTCTCTCATTGAGGCCTGAATTTTTATTTTGGATTTAAACAGGGCCTGCGATTTCCAAGAAGAAGGTTCCTTTAATTTATCCATTAATAATACCCTGAAGGCCTGTTAAGGAATATTCAAGATATACAGACAAATATATATTTAATATGGATGCAACATAAATGATCATAGATTTTTATAAACCATTAATGGACTTATGTAGAACCTATACATATATAATAGGTATATTTGAAATAACCCGTATATAGCGAGAGAAAATCGTCAATAACATGTCATTGTCATCAAAAATAGTGTTCCTAAATTACTGATTATTTCAAAAATATTAAATAAGTTTGATAGCGTTTTTCTTTAGGAGACGGACTGGTATAAATATTAAATTGGATGTGATGAAGGCAGTCCACAGTGGTTGTAAAAAATAAGAATATAATGGTTTTATTATTTTACATTTATTCGTTAAACCGACGTTTCATTGACTTTTCGTTACCTTGAAGAAGGAGAGAATAAATCTCCGAAACGTCGGTTTAACGAATAAATGTAAAATAATAAAACCATTATAGTCCTATTTTTTACAACCACTGTGGACATCCTTCATCAACATCCAATTTAATTAAATAAGTTTGATTTTAATAATTTTTAAATGCCATGCGGAGTAGCAGAATTTTTATAAATTAAAGACGACAATTTTTTTTTTTATTTATTTCTATCAATTCCTGTGAATCAATTGTAATAGACTGATGAAGAGAGTAAAGCCCTCGAAACATTAATCCAGTTAGAAATAAATTAAAAATTTATTTTTCCAGCAGATGAAAGACTCTTTTATTGTCTCCTTTAACTATTTTATTTTCATTTAATTTAAAACATTTTTAAGAATTTTTATAATTAAAAACCTGTTTAATAACATATCATGAAATGGAGATTTAGAAGTGAAAGAGAGATTTAATTAGAAACAAAACAAAAAAAAATTAATAATGATTTGTATAGATATTAGTGTCGTGCGGTCCAGGGATGCTGTGCATCCCTAAAATTTCAGACATTAAGAGTATTTTCATAAATATATTTAAGGTCGATTTCAAAATTTATTATCCGTCAGCAAGTTAGCGCTCGGAGGGGGCGAATCTTTCTGTCATATAATATACCAGGTCTGTAACTTTAAAATGCGGGTTTATTTCCAATAGATGGCCCACAAAGCCTATAGATTCTGGCGCCAGAACCAATATGTCGTTTTATAGCTATGACAGCAAACTTCAAAACGTCATATTTGTTTAAACGTTTAAGAGTTAGTAGCATACTTTTTTTCGGTGGTAAACATGTCGAATTTTGAGGCAAACAAAGAGCATTTGTGGCACGTGCTGATTTTCTCATTCAATCAGAAGAAAAAAACAGCGGAAGCACATCGAATACTTGTGAAATCATACGGTGCAGATATTCTATCTGTCGACACTTGCGAACGGTGGTTTAAACGATTCAGAAGCGGTGATTTCAATGTCAGTGACAAAAAACGTGAAAATCGACCGAAACAGTTTGAGGACACCGAATTGCTGCTGAAATCTGGCGAAACAGTTAATACGAATCGCCACCGACAACAAGTGATTAATTTGAATCATACGTTGATCGAAAAAATGACCAGTATGGGCTCGAAGGCACGGGAAGGTGATTTCGCTGCATGACAACGCACCCAGTCACACAGCAAAACTGGTCAAGTACACTCTGACAGCAATTGGATGGGAAACAGCCGTACTCACCAGACTTTACTCCTTCCGACTACTACCTGTTTTCATCCATGGTACACGCACTTGCCGAGCAGCATTTCCATTCTTATGAAGACGTCCAAAAATGGCTCGACGTTTTGCTCATGCGACTTTCAATTCTTTCGAAATGGCATCCATAATTTGCCTACTAGATGTCAAAAATGTGTAGAAAGCGAGGACCCATACTTTGAATAAAATATATTTTTCCATTTTGTCTAAATTATTGTGTATTTATATTGAAAAACCCGCATTTTAAAGTTACAGACCTGTTATACATAATAATTACTACTATCTTTGATAAAGTTCTCCTTATTCAATTTCTCATTATTCGTTATTTCAAATATTTCTATAAAAACAGTTTTTGTTTTGAATAGTATAATGGTTTTCGAAATGAAATAAAATTTTTGCATAGTTTCAAGGGGCACTTAAAATGAATTATTTTTCAGAAAAGGGTGGACTATAGAAAGTTTGAAGTCCCTGCCTGGTAGGTATATCTTCCAGTTCAAATATGTCAAAGACAAGACCAGACGAATTTTGGGGAAAACGGGAAACCACCCCGGTGAAAAGAAAATTTCAATGGAGAGAATACTCTCCTTAGTATTCGGAATCAAGTATGGCGCTTGAAGAAGAAGAAACCCAAATAAAATAAAAAAAATTATGAAATAGAAAAAATAAAATAGTATAAAATATATTTTTTAAGTCTTTCTTGCAGAGGCTTCCCGCTATGCGCCTTGTGTCATAAACCTATTCGTGTGATAAAACATTTATTTTAATAGGAATCTGTAGTGTACCCTTTTAAGACTGAAAATATTACCTACTATTATTTTGTGAGTTAGTGTTGGGATGTTTAGTTAACTATCTTCATGGCAATGCCCTCAGATACATAAACAACCCATAATGGATTCTATTATTTGATTATGACAATAATTTCTTATTGACTTGTTTTGAAACTCTCCCAATCACATATGATACATACAATTGTATGTATAACTATTGTTTAAACCGTAAAACTTGTTAGAGAGGATTATTATCTGCCATTTATAAATCTAATAAAGTGTTCTAAAAAGGAAATAATACAATCGTCTCGTGAATGACATGGAAAGCCTTTGAATTAGCCGAGTTGGGCGGTCTTCGGAATCTAAATGAACACCCGAGTCATCTCCTTTTCATGGACCTTCACCCCTTCAAATGACTCTTCAATGATTTGCTCTTTTTTTATAGAGAAAAAAAAATCCTTCGCTGAAAAGCCCAATTATAATATCCGACTTGCGATTGAGAATTCGTCTGATGTCATTGTATAATATCTCAAGAATATTATTAACTTCAGGTGACCATCAAAGATATAAAGTTTTCGAATTGAAAAAATAAAAAATAAAAATAAAATTATGTATTGAGTCAGCCCATTATTTACATCTTCAAGGCTTAAAGACGTTGACGTAACTGATCAATTTTTCATTACTCTGAGTTTTATTTTTTTCTCTACAATATATATATTTACTTAATAAATTGTAAATTAATCGAATAATATGACAAAAAATATTCACTAAATTAAGATAGAAAAAACGCTTGAATATAAATTCGCGATTTAATAGGAAAATAAAAATGATTGGAGAAAAAAGTGTTAAAGACTGCATCGTCACTTTGCAAAATGGAATAGATAGAATTAATAAATCATCATCTATTATCTATTATTGATAATATTAAATTTTATTCTATAATTTTTCTAAAATACTTCCAAAACTTAAGAGACTTATGTAGAATTTTAATTTTATAAATTTAAGGATTTTTTTTGTCAAATAAAATAAATAAATTCAGTAATTTTAATCAATTATTATTATTTATTTGATTGATTTACCAGAAAGTTTCGGTCACTAGTGACCATCTTCAGTAGTACTGAAAATTGGAATATTTTACAAGATTTTTTACACAATTAGGTACACAAAATAAAAATCATATAATTTCACATTTATACATACAATTATATTTATGTGAATTTTGTATACATATTCTGTGGACCCCCAGAAGGCTAGAAAAGCAAAAACTAACCTTTTCAAAAATGTATTCATTTTTTTTCTAGTTAAATTTTTTCATTTTTTTTATACCTCTTCAAAATGTGATAGATTTTTATGCCCCACCCTGTATAATGAGATTTTAAACTCGGTGTGACTTTTATTATGAAACTCTGGATTAAATATGTAAGATCACCTTCGACAACAGAGAGCCTTTTTTAAATCCCAAAGGGGCAAAAAAGTTATTCCAAAGTCCCAAAAAATACAAATTTCACCTTTGAGATACAAACTCTATTTTTATATAGTTGAAATAGGCATTGCTTAGTCTGACTGAATAGATCATTAAAATGCACGAATCAGATTCACTTTCTTGTCATGATATACTCATCGTCAACAGAAGTCCCAAAAAATACAAATTTCACCTTTGGGATACAAACACTATTTTTCTATAGTTGAAATAGGCATTGCTTAGTCTGACTGAATAGATCATTAAAATGCACGAATCTGATATTATCAGATTCACTTTCTTGATATACTCATCGTCAACAGATGAATGTTCTCAATAAAAGTATGGACACTTGATGGTTAGACATTCCATTTAATCTCATCGTTTTTCAGTTTTGTAATCCTGCTGAAATTTAATCAAGTTGTATATTATAGGAATACCTATCTCCAATAAATTCATCTTGATCGGTTAGAATGGAATTTTTCGTGAAAATAAATACCGACTTATATCCTGTATAATAAATAACCTTTTTCGAAATGTTCAATTATTTATCCTTAGAGAAAAGATAAAATAATTACAGAGTTCGAGTTGAATCCAATAAACAACACACATCTATTCTATCAATTCTCTACAATTCTCAACTTACTCAACTTCTATACATACTTTGATTTAATACATTTTAAAGTAACAACGACTTGCAAAATGGCAATTAAATTAAGAAATTTATTAAATTTTCTATCACTCGTACCCATAATAAATAACAATTAAAACAGGAATAGTAGGGAATTGGACAATAAATAAAAAAACAGAGTTTCGTCGTTTTATTTCGACTTCCTCAGTAGCTCATCTTATTACTTTTTGTCAAAAGACAATTCCACTATGCGACGAAACATCTTTAATCTTTTTTATTATTTCTACAATACATCCTTGGTATCAATTACTCAACAATCTTGAACTTTTTTCCCCTTTTAACAATCAAAAAATCAAAAAATTATAAAACTTTTATCCCAAAGGAAAAAGTCGGGAGTATTGAAGTCACGACTTCTGGGAGTGAATGGAATATCCCCTGAACGCGAAATGAGTTTTCCTGCAAACATTTCGTTTACTACAGCCAAAGATTGGTTAGACATGTTGTATGTCTAGCCATCTTGTAGAAACCATGCCACATTCCACACGTCTAACCAATCTACAGCCAAAGATTGGTTAGGCGTGTGGTATGTCGTGCCATCTTGTAGAAACCATGCCACATTCCACACGTCTAACCAATCTACAGCCAAAGATTGGTTAGATGTGTGGAATGTCGTGCCATCTTATACAAACCATGCCACATGCCAGACGTCTAACCAATATACAGTCAAAGATTGGTTAGATGTGTGGTATCTCGTGCCATCTTGTAGAAACCATGCCACACGTCTAACCAATCTTTGACTGTAGTAAATGAAATGTTTATAGGAAAACTCATTTCGCGTACAGGGAATATTCCCTGGTCCCCCAGGAGTCCTGTCTTGACTCCTCCCGACTATTTCTTCTGGGAATACTCAAAGTCTCAGGTTTACAACACGAAACCAGCCACGACAATCCAATTGAAAGAGGCGGCTGCTATTCCATTGTGACAGCGAGTTTTCTCAGATTTGAGGCCCAGATTTAAAGAGTGTTTGGAACGCAATGTTGCACACCTGGATAATGTTTTTTTAATGATTTTCCAAAATGTTTACTTTAATATAAATTAAAAAAAAAATCGAAATGATTTATAGTTTTTTTTTAAGAATTTTTTGTAAACCGCTCATCTTTTTGGCCCACCCGTATAAAATATGTATTTTTTAAATTTTCTTCCAATATTTTCCTAATAATCTGTTCTTGTTTTTTATAATTTTAGGTCCCCCTCCTCTTAAAAATTTTGGGCACGTAATTTTGATAAATACCTAATGAGTTTTCGAAATTGTAAGAAAAGGAAATATATCATGGGGTGGAGAGTGATCTAAGGCGGAGGAAGGAAGTTTGCTCAGGAGACGTGGATAGATTTGTATTATTTTAAATTGATAAAACAAAAAAACTTTTAATAATCAGAAAGAAATTTCATCTAAGTGCAACTTATCAGAAATTTCGAAAAAAAATCCACTCATAAAATAATTAGATAAAATTGCATGCAATCGAAATCGATTCCATTTGCTCACTTAATTAAAAGCCTCTTCCATGCAGAACGTATGGAGCTGAACAATTCCACAGATAAGTTTATTAGTTTAAATATAACTTATCATCTAATTTTTAGTTCCAAAAAAGTTAATATTCAAAAAAACTCATCCAATGATTGGGTTAATAAATCCCAGAATCCAATTAGGCTTAATAAATTTCTCAATAAGCGTCAGAATATAATTTTCAAAAGAGGTATAATTCTGGAATCTAATTGCAGACGTTTATCTCTCCTCGGGATATTTATTATAGGTATATGAAAAAAGTATAAATTAGAGCGATCTTTTCAGTGAAAATCGATCGAGACTGGTTTGAACCATCAAACTCAAATGCATAGACTATTATTAAGATATTCTCTGAGATTATTATATTTTAATGAGGAAGAAATATAAAAAAAAAAATCCCTGTTTTGATTTTCTATTTTGAAATTTCCGGTAAATATAAAGTCGACTGAACGAGATATGAAGGAATTTCGATTTTGATTATTATATTTTTTTTATCGGAGCGAGAAACTTAACAATATCTCCACACAAAAAAATTCAATTATTATAGTACACTTAAATATGTTGTTATAGGTATATTTCTATAAAAAATTCTATAGGTGTTCTCAATATTTAAGAATACCTTTAAAAAATAACATACTTATTTGAGAAGTTATCCAATCTAATAGCTGTTGATGGTATTGGAAATAGGAGTTTTCCATTATATAAAAGATTAATATTATGCTTTCTATATAATGGGCTACACTCTACAGCAAAGTAATTTTTTTTTTTTTTTTTTTATAATTGAAAGAGCACAGAAAGCAGATTTAAACAGACATAATGTTACTTAAAATTGAAATTTGTTTTATAACTCAATCCGAATATTTAAAGTCAAATGTAAATTATTCAAAAAAAAAAAAAAATAAATAAATAAATAATAAATAATATTAATAATAAATGTACAATGTTTTATTCTTTGATCCAATCTCCACAATTAAAAAAAAGTTTTTTAATTATTAAAAAAAAATAATTCATCCAATACATGTTTCGGGCTTAATTTAGCCCGAGGGGTGAACCGCGACCTAATATGCTGTACACCTACTTCCACTTGTACTTCCAAATATTTCCAAGTACTTCCAAATATTTCCAAGTAATTCCAAATATTTCCAAGTAATTCCAAATATTTCCAAGCACTTCCAAATATTTCCAAGCACTTCCAAATATTTCCAAGTAATTCCAAATATTTCCAAGTACTTTCGAATATTTCCAAGTACTTCCAAATATTTCCAAGTACTTCCAAAATACTTCCAAAGAGGTGTACACCTACTTACAATCGCGGATCACCCCTCGATTTAGCCCATCTTCAGTTAAAAAAATTCTATCCACTAAATAATTTATCAAAAATCTCATCTTACATTTGGCTAAATTCGCACACAAAAACAAAACATCTAGTCTTAATAGTGAAAACATTTTTCCTTTTTTTTAATATTTTATACAAGTGTGCTTTATGCCCCCCCCCCCCCTCAAGTTTCATGAAAATTAACCCCCCATTTTTTCAGTTGCTTCTAAAAAAATTTCTACCTTAACCTTAATTTTAAATCAAATTTTTTTAAAACTGAAATTGGGATAAATTAAGCCTAAAACATGTATTGGATAAAATAATTTTTTTTTAATAAAAGTATGAAAAGTTTTTTTTTTAATTATTTTCGAGGTTGGATAAAAGAAGAAAAATTGTACATATGTAAGTGTTTTTAAACAATCAAGAATATTTGAGTACAGAGAAACCCCTCCAATCCGAACTAATTGGGGCTGTAGCCTGTTCGGATTAGCCAAAAGCAGTTTCGACAATTGAAGATAACTGATATCAAGTGAAAGATTAAGTGATATTTTGTGTGGATCATTGTTTTTGCAGAGTGATTAACCTAAAGAATTTCAATAACCAACTTTTACCGTTTTTCAATCCTGGATGACATAAGTATGTAGACACATTTACACTTTGTTAGGTATGCTAACAGTACTTCTTTGTTAATTTTTCAACTAATTATGTAAAATATGGTTATAATGTATAATAAATACATAATTTTTTGTGACTAAATAAATAAATTTCTCTTTTGTGAGTTCGGATTTCCCGGGATTTCGGATTTGAGGGATTTCACTGTATATAAATCTATCTATACTTAATAATAATCGGCTTGGGCGAATACGTCTATGTGATTTTTGTAATTTTAAAACTCACTAATAATTTATGACAAATAAAATTGATTAAAATTAGGAAATTGAATTTGAAATGCACTACGGAGTCCAAGGGGTAGCTCTCTGTCCAGCAACATGCCCACCGAAAGCGGGCTTCGCAGCTGGTAAAATAATAAATAAATAAAAATATTCTATGATGATATAATATAAAGAAAAGATATTAGGCATTCCTTGTTAATCGTTGAAATAAAAAAAAGCATAAAATATGCAGTTCTAGTCACTTTCAATATTAACATACAGTGATTAAATAAGAGAATGATAGGATTCTTTTAGTGTTTAAAGAATTTTTCCTATATAAATAGAAGTGATTGCTCAACGATAGAGATTTCCAATTGCAGAGGATAGATAGATTTAAGTAGGGGATGATTGCATTGTGTCTGCGGTTTGTCCCAAGGTCTTCGCCGAAGACCTTTGCGACCCATGCAAGGAATCCATCCTCGTCCTACAAATGAATTCATTAGTGCATCACCTTCATTATCATCATTATCGTTTTGGTGATTAAAAGAAGGTCGCTATTATTTCCAGTAAATGTTATGTAAAAGTGGAGAATTAATTTATGTCTTAAGATTAATCATAAAGATGTTACTGATGTGTTTATAAATTTTATCAGAATGTTTTCTAATAAAGGGAAACTGGATAATTTTTCTGAAATATGTTAGATAGTTTACAAAAAATAAATATAATTAATACTTAAAAACAATAAGAAATTCGTTTAATCAAAAATGCAACATTTTGAAAAAAAAATTCGATGGTTGTTTTGCAATATATTTGATGGATCAAAAGAGAATTAAGTAGGTTCGGTACAGCTTATCTATCTCGTTGATTTTCGAAAAAATCTTTTGTATTTCTGCAGAGTGCCAACGTCTGCCTTCTAAATTTTTTAATAAAAAAAAATTGTTAATAATGAGGTTAATTTCGAATAAAAATCTTTGTTTTGATATTATTAATAAAAATAATATTGAGATGAATTTTTTCTTATTATAAACATTTATTTAACACAAAAACCATTTCAAGAAATAGAGTTGGAATTCTACACTAGTGCTTTTGTTATATTCTGTTGGCTGCAGATAACTTTTTATTTTTACATTTATTAATAACTAATTAACTAGACTGTCAAATCTATTGAAAAATGTATCATTCGATTCATAAAAATTGAATTATTGATCTGTAGAAATTTGTTGAAAATGGTATTATTTCTATAGAAGTTATAGCCCTTTTAAAAGCTCGGTCCATTTACTTCCATGTTAAAAGGACAATTTTCAATAATTAATTTCTTGGTAATGGAACAGACGATCAACTTCAAATTTCGGAAATAAATATTTAATGCATCAATGATTTTTTGAGAATTTTCTTATAAAAATGATAAACAGTCACGAAACCCCTTAAGATTGTCTTGGTTGATTTTAATTTTGAATTTTAACTTTGATTTTGGTCTATTAATTTATTTTAACAAGGAAAGATTGATATGTTTTTTCTCATAGTTTCAAAAGCATAAAACAATTGAGTTATGTAATGGGCCGCTGAAGAAGTCAAAAATAAAATGATGAAACGTTTGGCTTATTAAAGAATAAAACTCTGTTTTTAATTTAATTTTTATCCAACTCCCTACGATTTTATTAACAATTTATTATGGATCTGATTATTGGAACAATATATTATAAGTTTATATATAAAATATAAGTGAAAGTAATGGAAGGTAGCCCAGGGGGAAGAAAAAATTAACACATATCCAAATATGGTGTAATTTATTGGAATCCTTCCTCCTTTTCCTTTCAAACCTATACTTTTCGGAGGATTATTCCCTTCTTCTTCAGGGTTTCAAGGGGTCAATGAAGGAAACAAATAAAATGCTTCTTTTCTCACTACTCCTGGACTGCCTTCCATTACTTCCAATTAAAAGTTCTATCAGTCTGTCTCTCTCCAGAGAAAATTTGTGCAAATAAAATAAAATATAAGTTTTCATAGAATTTATTATAATATTTAGGTTGTAGACAATAAAATTTGATTAACAAGCATTTATAAATTAATTTATAACCCCATAATTAAATCTCTGATTTTAATACATGTTTTCTTTTCTTTTCTAGGTAAGCATCATTTACCATCATTTCAATCAACAGCACTTGCTTGGTCATAATTCTAAGATAAGTTTTTAACAAAAATATTTATTTTAGAATATTTTGTGATAAAAATTTTGGAGTTCTTGAAGAACACTTTTGGTTCTAAGTAAAAATCAAATGATCACTTAAGTAATTTTATTATTTTATTGTGTATGCAGCCCCAAGTCCTCCAAAATTTTTACCACAAAATATTATAATATGAATAAATAAGGTAACAACTGCCCAGCACCCTGTATAAAATTTTTCTAATTGGTAGTGATAAAAATATTTCTAATTATATTAAACGAGCAATTCTTGCATATATATATATATATAGAGAGAGAGAGAGAGAGAATCGGTTTCTCGAAAACGGCTCTAACGATTTTGCTAAAAATTGGTGAACTTGTCAAGTCTCATGAGTTATTAGTCGTGTATAAATTTTAATCCGATTGAAATAAAGGAAGGGGGTGTAAAATAGTCATGTCGCAAAATAAATATTTTAATTGTTCATATCTCGTCTTCGGTAAGTCGCAGAGCCTTGAAATTTGAAACTTAAGCTATTTAGAGGGAAAAATTTATCGAGCATCACTTGGTACTCCAGGCACTAATTTACTAGTAATATTCCATTCTTGAGTTAAAGAATAGAGACGAATAGAGACAATCATTTATTAAAATTACTTTCTTCAAGTTTAGACATATTTATACAGGATATGTTAAAATAAATAAATAAATAAAAATAAAATAAGACTAGACATTTTATTTAAATCACACATAATCAATTATAATTATGTATTGAACAAAAACAAATAATACAATATATAACTACTACCTTTCGATCCGCTTACTATTTATTCGTTTTCAATAAATAATTATAATTGATTATGTGTGATTTAAATAAAATTTTTACTCTTAATAAATTTAAAAATTCAACGTTTAATGGCTATATATTTATCAAAATTAAATTAAAATAAAAAATATTAGAAAATTGAAAAATAGGTACCTATTCTGCTTGCAGACTGTGCACAGTAAATTGAGATTATCTTAATAAAACTGTAAGAAATATTACCAGCTAAATGTTACATAAAAGTGAATAGTTAAATTATAGCTTAAAAGAACGTAAGATCAATAATAAAGATATCGCTTCAAGCTGTTTTTGTTGTCTTTTTAAATTTCATCTAAATATTCTAATAACGGGTTACAAACACAAAAATAAACGGCACGTGAATGTGGTATATCTAATTAAAAATAATTACTATTATATTTTTTACAAATGTCATGAAATATTTCTAGTAAACGGTCAAAATAAAAAAATAAAATTATCTTATGGACGTTTTAAGTCAACGGTGCTTTCAAATAAGTATGAAGAGAAAAGAGGGTTTATAAAAAATTGGGATATTTAGTTGTCGGTGAAATTGAAACAAATGAGAAAAATGAGATGAGTGCTTTTTGATTTTTTGTTAGCTGAGTCTAATTTGGAAAGGTAAAAGAACCGCACGCGCCAACGCAGGGGGGACAAAAAGTAGCGGACCCTCTCATTCAATTTGTTAATCAGTGGAAAAAAAGAAAAGAAAATCCTCTATGCAGGTATAGTCATGGAAATGGATTGGCATTCAAAAATCGATTCGTTTCAGAAAAAAAGAGTGAAATTTTGCAATGGTTAGAAATTTTTATTTTATTAAAAAAGAAAAATAATGTTATATCTGAGGGGTTTTTAAATAGCCTAAATGATTTCCGCATTTTTCTTCATTTATTACATTTAGTATTTAGGCAGGCACCATTACTGTTACCAGAAAATAAAATTTTTGAAAATATTTATCTTTATTAAAGGATTTTTTGATTTTTTTTTAATATAAGAATTGTATTTAATATTAAGTCCCTGGACCACCGAGCGATGCTCGGTAACTTTTTGCTTCAGTTAAAAGTATATATTAATATTATTTTTAATTTAAAATTCTGATAAAAAGGTCGATTTTTATTTGGATTCAGAATTAAGGTAGTTCTTTGACAAATGCACAAATTCAAGAAGTCTGAAACTTGGAATATAAGTCATTAAAAGCTTAATACACATACTGTTAAAATTTGAAGACGATTTACCATACTAAACATGAAATAATTGCAATTAAAAATGACATATTTTACATATGGTAGATAAAGAAAGGGTGGGGAAATAACTATTATTTTATTTTTTTCATTGAAGGACTTTCACCATCTTGATGAAAAACTATTATTTGTTAGAATAATATATTCGGAGTAACTTTAAAAAAATTGAAATTATTTACCTTTTAGCTTTGATAAAAAAAAAAAAAAAAACATATTTGGGCGATTATTTTTAGTGGAGGGGATACAAGCACAATGGCTTGGAAACGATCCGGCAAGTATGTGTGTATAATATAAATAACTACAAAATTTAAATTTCGCAGAGCTGTGTTATTTTTGAAAAATTAAAACATTAAAAATGTTGAGATAAATTGCTTGGTCATCTGTTACTCTCATTGATCTAATTTCTGACCTCCTTCTGCTTCAATATTAAATGAATTTTTTTCTTTTTATCATTTCCTTTGGCAATCTCCATGGGCGTCCACAGAAGGGGAAGGGGACAAGGGGTGCACCTGTTCACTCATGGATCGAATAAAAAATTATTTTCTTCGGCCCGGACCCACTAAACTATGTTTAATGAACCCAGAGGCGTAGCCACGGGGGGGGGGGGGGGTCGGGGTTTGGACCCCCCCCCCCCCCCCCAAGAGCAGGGTTCATGGGATGAATAACGGCTACGACAAACCTCTTCTTATGGCAAACTAACCATAATTAAATATATTTCATATGTTTAATCAAGAATAATGTTCTTTTTTAATTTCTTGAAGTAACTTTTTGATACCTAAATGATAAAATTTGTAGGAAACTTTATGAACTTTCATATTGTATAGGAAGTTTATTTAGGAAAAGTTGATAGTTTTTGAGTTATAAGCATAAAACCGCCAAAAAATGAGATTTTTTACATTTTTTTGCATTTTGGACAATGTTCCGTGAAGAAATTTTGTTATCAAACCTCAGATTCTGATCCAGCACACCAAAAAATATAAAGGGTCGAAGAAATCACAACTACCCCAAAACTTTTCGGGTAAAAACACAATTTAACTGGACTATTTGTTTTAATAAAAAAAATTCCCACTAAATATTTTGCTTTGTGGATTGCCCCCCCCCCCATGAAAATTTTCTGGCTATGCCACTGAATGTACCGTATGTCTTTTTGTAATATATTTAAGCACGGGGGGGGGGGGGGGGGTTGAAAATT